>WJFB01002553.1:0-18453 GCA_009870185.1 Pygmarrhopalites habei
CAATTAACATTTAATTAATGTAGATACAGTAAATGGTGTTAGTTTTTTGAGCGCTTGTGGTTTTCAGATTCCCCATATTTTTATCAATTGTTTTTACTCAAAACTGACCCTCTGCGCCTCATATTATGGCCGTTAACTCTTTTTTACAATGATTCTTGTATGATTTTCCGTGAATAATTATAATAGTTTTTTTTCAATCAAATTGGTATGGTCCGAGAGAGACACAATAAATATTGTAAGTCATAAGCTCTCTAAATCCTTCGTCTTATCAGACTCACTTGACAATACAATCATGTAAAGGAGGGGAACTACTTTTCCTCATGTGTGTGTGTTGTACATACATATGGCAGGAAAAAAAGTTGCGTATGTATTGTGTGAACATCATCGGATGAGAATCAAGACAGCCAAATATACAATTTTATAAATCTCTCCATTTCACATTCCACGCAGAAAATAACAATTGTGTACTTCCTCACTCAACATTCAAAACTTGTGTGTACAAAACTCTGTGTGTTCCTCTGTCACTTCCTCCACCATTTCATCAGGATATCTGAACCACAATTGTGTGTATCTTGAAAATGCATCATAGTACTGTGTGAGATCAAAAACTGACCATCAGAAGACAGTACATGGAAATATTAGTGCATGCGTGTGTGTGTGAGGGATCGTTATGCTCACAAAATGGAATGAGAGTCGTGTGTTCATCCCCGAGTCTCCTGTCATACTCGATGAGAAAACATAACAACTCATTCAACCCCTTTCATCATGATTAAAATGATGAAGGGTCCAATACACACACAACACAACATCCACACACACGTGTCATACAGATGGATACAGATGAAACTGTCTTCCTATCAAAACCTGTGTGTGTGTATTTTCCGCTCCTACTATTCTGATGCCAGTATTAAAATTGTGAAGAGAATAAAATGGAAAATGAATTTGATATTGAAATCTATTCTTCGTCTTGGAAACCATTCTTCTGATCTGCTGGAAGCCTCTTTGCTCATGCATCTCAAAATGAGAGAGCGAGAGAAGAGGAAAAATTTCTTCACCGTAATAATTGCTTTTATTCTCCCAACTCTCTTCTTCTCCTCCTCCTCCTCCTACAACTAATGATAATACATAACATGTACATTATAAGTAAGCCTTCCCTTCAACCGAGTACAGACCAACCAAACAATAAGCTTTCCATTCTTATAACCGTCTAACGACCCCATCATTCTATACAAGACAAGATACAAAACACACATGTATTATGTATCCCATAACATAATAACATCATCATCATTGAGTCCCTGTCTCAATTCACCTCGTCAAATCCTCTCCCTGACTGTGTCTTCCAATTTGAAATTAAACACTTGAGACTTTGGTAATTGTCCACACATTAAGCTTGAATACAAGAGAAGTTTGATGTAAACAAAAGAGAATACAAGTAATAAATACAAAGTGTCTCTTCGACTATTGTCATAATACATGTCATTTTTTTTTGTCTATGTCTACTCTTCTTCTCTTGCATAATAGACACACGTGAGACACACGTACCTACACAGAACAGAGTGAGTGTGTGTGTGTCAATTCATATTTGGTGATCAAAATCAACATTGTGTGTCTCCTGCTCATCTTGTGTCTTACTTTTGTCTGAAGGCCTACAAATTTTTTTCATGGTAGACCATCAATTAATGATTTTTCTCTCCTTCCATCTCTCTTTATTTTCGCCCTTAACCCTCCTTGATCATTTTCATGCCAAAAGTTTTGCAAATTAATTTGCTTCCCTCCGTCAATTTTATTTTATGTGAGATTTTGGTTGGGGGAGGAGGAGAACGGATGGAAAAAGGAGGAAAAGTTTTGTAAATATAATTGTACTGAGCTTCACCGCAAAAATAAATGGAATGGTTTCTTAATCTCATACTTTACTCCCCCTCTCTCCTTCTCCTAAAGTACACCACACAATTTAATTACATTAGAGTAGAAGGATGGATGAGAGAGGTGGGGATATGATGGAATATCAAAATCCAAGGATGTGGGATCAAAAGAGCTCATCATTTTCTGTGTGCGTGTGTGTGTTTGTGTGTTGTTGCCTAAAAAAAGAAATCTGAGGGCCTGAGGGCCTGAGGGCAGCTCTCCGTCTACTACGGGAAAATCTCAAGCTTGTCTCATAACAATTTTGTCAGTGCTATCCTTACACACACACACACGGTGCACTGCACTGTATGAGAGTAGAGTATGTAATTGTAACCACAACACACACACAATTATAATAATGTGGAAAGGGAAATGGGAAGGAAATTTTTACAGATTTTTTGGACGAAGAGCCATGGAGATCAAATCCTCCAGCAATTTTTGGAAAGTCGAGTAATTCTCTTTTTCCAAGTATTCTACTCGGGGATTCTACACTTTGGAATGAATTTGGAGGATGTAAAATATGTTAAAGAAGATGGAAAGGAAGAGGAGGAGTATTTTAAAACGGAATCTCTTTTTTCAACACGTGTACACAAAACAGGGGTAAATCCTGACAGGCATGAAGGTAAGGGTAGTGACAAAAAATTACAAAAAGGATGAAAGGGATACCACATGCAAATGCAGTTTATATGCAAAAGCATGTTTTTTGTTCAGTTTTTTTGGTTACATCAGAAAAAATAAAGGTAAAGTATCACATACACACACACTTCCACTATTATATAAATCTTAAACGCCTCGCTTCTCTTTCATTGTCGTTCGACATCCCCTTTTGTGCACATCATATAATAATACGTACCTTGATACACAGTCACCTTTTTTTGAAACATTTAACTTGAACGTGATTATGGGTACGCAAAATTTTGTAGACAATTAAAGGGAGGATTTATTCTAAGTCTAATTTTTTCAAAAAAAAATACGTCATCATTTTTACAACTGTATAAAATGACTGACAACGCAAAAATACTAAAAAAAATTGATTTTAACTGAAAAGTCTCGTGCAAATCCCAAAAAGTTCAAACACAACTACATCATTCATGTTAAAAACTGTTAGCGAACAGCGGAAGATTCCTTTGCTAAATAAAAATAAATCGTACAACAGAGAGCAAACCTCAGGAAAGGTGTTTACACCTCATAATATTCCAAAAGGAGACTTTTCACGCTTAACTGCTGATTTTACGGTGGGTGGTAGTGACTCCCTTGTCGGTGATGCAATGTCAACTTTGTAAATAAAAATATTTTTTGCATTCTAGCAAGGCAAAGATGTGTGTAATAAATTTATATAGTTTAATACAAACTATTCAATGGGCAGTGTCATCACATTTCACTTGCCTTTTTTTCTCTTCTTTTTTCACATTCTCAGCTCTCGTACATATCTTTCTTCTTCTTCTTTCGTCGACATTGCTCACTCTACATATTTCTTGTCGTCGTCTACTGTCACGGGCAGTCATGGATTTCAAAATCTTCTCTTTTCAAATGCAGTTTTTCTCTCTCTTATTCTACCCTATTTTATGTACTGCAATGCAATGTTAAAATAATAATCTGTAAAAAATATGCATAATCTCTGCACTCTTCAACTCTCCATTCCCTCCCTGTGTGTCTGTACGTGTATGCTCATTCTCTCAAAGAGTTTTTTTAGTTTAAGTTGACTGTGACAAGTGTATGATTTTGTTGGAAATCTTTTTGGACATAAGAGACTGATAGAGAGAGAGAGACTGCCTCTGTTTCAAATACTTGAGAGCTGAGCTTATTATGATGTTTGTTTTTATTCCAATATGTATTATTTTACACTTACACTCTCTCACACACACTCTCCTTTCGTTGCACAACATCGATGCAGACAGAGAGACTTTATCGTGGACGAAAAAAGAGAGAGAGAAGGGGAGTACATAAAGTTAGGGTAAAGGCAATAATTTGTATGAAATCAATTTAGTGAAGGACGGAAGAATCGTATCTTTTATGTAATAGAAGAAGAAAGATTGAGTTCATCCTCCCCCCTCCTCCACACACACACACAATAGTCCAAGTCTTACTGTAGTGGTAATAATAATAATACTGCCCATCATTTACATTATATTATCTACTTTATATAGTCCACACTTGTCTGTCACCAAATCATCCATTGTCAATTCAACGACGATACAGCCCAACTATGCAGTGTATTCAGAGTTGGGCAGAGACTAAGAACGAGAGAGAGAGTAAATAAATTTCTCTCTCTCTCTCTCTCCAATGTACAGTCAACCCCTCCACTCATCCTCATCTTCAAAAAGTAAGTAAGTATACACCATTCATTGCTTTACATTTAATAAATAATAAAATAATAGTGGACATGAGTCAAGTGCCACCATATTACTCAAAAAGAAGTAACTCTTTGACAGAATGCACCAGTCGCTCCATAATGTCCCTTCATTTCCCTCTCTCTCTCTCTCATTTTTTGATTATCACGCTGCTGACTCAATAAAATAATAAATGTTATGTCATTAGACAAATGATGATGTTGGACTCTTAGCAAACACCAAAGAAAATCCACACACAGAGTACAGAAATACAGAGAGAAGATTGGGGGGACAAAAATTGTTTTATTATTATTATCGTTTATTTGTAGCGGGACAATTAAGTGTCAACAAATTTTTTTTATTTGAAAATAAATATGAATGGACACTCAATCGATCCTCAACATATTGAAAATAAAGACTGACCTACAATTTAAATAATATCATGTACAAGTAGACTACACTACAATCTACAATCTATGCGTGTAGAGGGTAGATTCCACCTTTTCACATTTTTCCTTTATTTTTATTCCCAACTTTCTTCTAACTTTTTTTGTACAAATTTATGCGCTGGAGGGCTGGTGTTGACATAAGATTATTCAAATGTCAGATATCCCTTTATAATGGATCACCTGTAGCTGTTTGAGGTTCCTAAAATACATAAATGTAACGTTGATCTCTCTCTCCTCCTTCCATCTCATCCCTTGTCATCCTATGAATTCTAGTAAATCCAGTGTGTGTCCTCGCATGTACAATTTGAAAATATCAGACACACACACACAACATTATTTACACAGCGTACAATTTCATTTCCTTATAGAGAAAACAATGGAAGGGGAGAGGGAAGAGGGGATCAAAGACAGAGGAACTAGAGAACATAATGCAATAAGACTATAAATATAACACACACGCAGGACAGGTTCTATAGAGAGAGAGAGAGAGAAGAGACATGAATTCGTGACACGAGAATAGTGACAAATGTCGGGTTTTGTCAAAGTTTTCGCACCACACACACTGACACACACTCTCTCTCACAATGACATCAAAATGATAAGGAAGGCTTGGAGATGACGGAGGCGGTGACTCTCATCTCATGATCATCTTTACACCCTCCTGCATATCTCACCCAGCTCATCACATCATATCAACAAGATCCATGTCTCAAGATTAATGATCTCCTTCCCCACTGCATACGAAACATTTTGCATCATCCTCCTCCTTCTTATCAGTCCTCATCTTCTTCTCCTCCTCCACTACTTTGTCTCTCTATTAGTAGCGGATAACAAGACGACTGACTGTGATGGGTCAATAATTTTGTTGTAAGTTTCAAAACTCAGATACATATCACGTAGGTATGTGCAAGTGCATAGGACTTGCACACAACATAAACACACCACACAAGACGTACATGGACACACATTATAAAAACAGTCTCTTTTGCATTGTCACTATTTGTGGGAGAGACAGGAGCAGAAGAGGACTCGAGAAAACGGAAACTCATTTAGGAGGGTGTGAGTAAAAGTTGAGTAAAAATCCTCAGACTAATTAACATCCTACAGACTTGTGGGTTGACTTATTGACTAATCCTCCGTTTGCATTGAGTAGTCTGGTGGGGATGACATGACAAAATTATATTTAAGGAAAACTGTATTGATTTGTCATTCCCCATCACAAACCATTAAAGATAAATCTATAAAGGTAGTAATATTAATTTACTTGTCAATTTGTTAGTGGATAAATATGCGGTGCAATGTGTACCAGTAAAAAATGTTTAATTTCAATTAAAATGTTGTTCTGTCCCTCAAGTTGTGATTGTCTGGGAATAAATTGTGAGACGAAGAAAAAATGTTATTTTTTATGAAATTTCCTAACTTCTGACGAGTCATGTACGACTATGTGCAGACAAAACAAATTGGGGTGTCGTGTGGATACGTGTGTGTGGTAAAAGTCATCGAATTTTTTGAGATGAAATTTTTATTGCGTTCACATTGTACTCAATTTATAGGAGGAATGTGCAGAAAGTCAAAAGTGAGAAATATCATCATGTAATTCACTTGGATAATTTGGACTTCTTTTGTGGTCATTCTTTTTTTTGTCCACCTGTAATGATGATTTGATGGATGCTATAATATAATAGTGAAAGAGAGAGAGAGAGAGAGAGAGAGAGAGAAAATTCAATTTCAAATTTTTAACGGACACATTAAATGATGTGTCAAGACGGAAGATGAACAGTCCTTCTCCCTGTTGTTGTTGTGTTATAATAAGAGGGGGGCTGAGCAAATTTGTACAATTGAAAATGCGTAATTATGTTTACAATCCTTCCTCCTATTCTAGCTCCGCCATGTTTTGGATTGGGAATTGGGGAGTCACATTACAAGACTTGCTAAATTTTAGATTGGGTAATACGAGAATAGAAACGGATATATAGTTGCAGCTCGTCTGGGTATGCGTGAGTACATTATTCTGTAAATAACCCAAGTCTATACAGAGAGAGAGAGATGAGAGAGTATCTTCTTTGGGGAAGGCAGAGGATTACATTCATGATCAGTGGATTTATTGCTATAATCCCTAAGTTAAGGCAACAGAGAGAGAGACGGGGGAATGATGAACTCCATTGAGCCCTCACTCTGATTTCGTGTCAATCAAGAAGAGGGAGAATAAAGTGCATCTTTTAAATATACACTAATAATGTATGAGAGAAGTGTGTGTGTGTGGTAATTCCTGTCTTTTCCCTCTTGAGTATCCAGCAGAGACGAGTAGCATTTGCCTCACTTAACTCTCTTGTTATTGCCACCAGACATCCTACACACACACACACACACGCAGGCACACACAAGACGACACAATTTATTCCGTCTCATCAACACATGAGTCGAGAATCGGTCTGGATTAAATTAAATTGGGTGCACAAGAGCTGAGATCCAAACACACAGACCCACCCTCCCAATTTCTTCCTATCTGTTCACAAAAGATGAAAACATACTTCTCGTGAGGGGATAACACACACAGACACACACATCTCGTTTACGGTCATGCTCCAACTACCTATTAAATAAATTACAGTAAGTTCCTAATTACACCATTATAAATGAAACACACACACAAACACAAGGAGACCCACGAAATTTTTGTCAATTGTCATCTTCCGTCAATTTTTGTTCAAGAGACTTTATTTCCCTCTCCTCCTCAATTGTACGGTTCCTTCATCATCATCATCATTTTTGTAACATCCATCGACACACAATCGTGTGTGTGTGTGTACAAACACAGGAGCAACCAACTAAGCTTTAATATTTGATGATGGACAGGAGGAAAAAATGATAGTAAAAAAATTGAATCTTACATTCTTCTCTGGTCTCTTTGGACACTTTTGTCAATATTAAATTCATCTTTTTGTCTCCCTGCAATCCATCACCAATAGCTTTTGTGTATTTGTTAATACAGTTGGACAAGAGTGTCTTGTCCAACATAATTTTTTATATTTTACGACATGGGGAAAAAAGAGCAAGTTGTAAATAAAAAAGGACAATAAAAATTTGTACAAGATTACTCATGTACTCTGAAATAGGTTAGTTTGTGTGTGTTTTTGTTATCTGGGATCCACACACAGTATCGTCGTTTTGATTTTTATCATTTTTCATTTGACAGTCACACCCTCCCTCCCAACACCTTACCTGCATGTCTTATATGATTTTTTAAGTGCTTACTACTGTGCAAACTTGCAAATTTCCTCGTCATAAATACGAGAACCAACGCCTTGAAGTTTTCAGTATAAGACAATTTTTCGTACAATTCCTATTCCTCAAGACCCAAATCCTCTTCCCCCTTCCATTTCCTACACATGAAAGATAGGATGAAAAGAATACATTGTGAGTCAAAGGCATCACGATGAGCTGAATTACATTTGTATATGCACAAATGGAAAGAAATATGATTACAAAGACAGTCCAATGACATTCATTAGAGAATCAGGAAAGAAATGATAACCCATCTTTATACATTCAAGTTCATGTTGAATTTACATACTGTTTTTTTGTCATGTCATACTTCCAAATTTCAAATTTGGACTTTTCTCTCTTAAAATCTAAACTTCAATTAAATTAGTCACAATGACTCTTTCACTCTTCCTCTCTCATTAAATAGAAAGTATTTTTTAAGGGAATTTACACACAATTGAATGAATACGAACTTTATTGGAAGAGTATTGCAAATTTTTTGGAACTGTCCACTGAAAAGAGATTTTTGAATTCTTTACAATAATACAAATATTTGTAATTGTCAATTACCTTCAAGTTTAAATATTTACATTGGACTATTTTCTTCAAATGCCAATGCCTTCGGAATCAATGGTGAATAGGGAATATGCCAATTTTTGGATCCCTGTACCTGTGTGCGTGTGTGTGGATTTGTGGGAAATCCAGACCATTTAAAAAAGATGCGGATTAATTATGGGAGGAAATGACAGGAAGTGAAAATTATTCGTGAGCTGAGGGAGAAAGGATCGTTTGCCTGGGAATTTTGTAGGAAGGATTGGTAAGAGTGAAATGAAATGATATGGATCAGAGAGGAAGTGTCTTGAGGGAGAATCTCAAATTGTTTCTAAATATGGAGTGAGTACACACATCCACATGGACAATGTTTTCCCTTTGACTCCATATCCTTCTGTCCCAATTCCCTACCCTCAAGCCACACACACACTCTCTCTCTACCCGCTCGATATTAATGTAAAGAAGTCCTACACATGAAGATAAACAGTGAGTACAAAAAGAAAAAATCACATCCCATATGATTATTTGTACTAATATTTTGATAGGATTCAAAATGCAGACACACACATGACGAGGCACAAAATAAAATGAATCAAGACGTGTAAACTTTTGGGGGTGGCACACGCACACACAAAGCTTACAGCCCAAAGTCAATCAAGATTTGATTTATGTTGTGCCTCACTTTTGAGTCATGTTTCATTTGTTTCCATCGCTGTGTTCTACCCTGTGTGTGTGTGTGTAGAAACGCAGTTTGTAGTCTACTCAACACACGAGCTACACGTACTGCACATGTAAGATGTGAATGTACAGATCCCATAAATACTTTTGACAAGATAGGAACATACCGCCTCAACTATAGTACAATGAAAGATGTGGTTAAAGTACCATTATGAAAAACAACACACACACGCACACACAACTTAATCAAACATGAGACCATAAGTAAAAGTAATTGTTAAGCCAATCTGTCGATTGATATATTAATCTCAAATGTATTTTCTAAACTCTTCTTTTGTTTTTTCGACAGATCTATTTACCTTTTTCCAATCATTAATATTTTTCTATTGTACGAGTACCTTCCTGTGTGTGTGTGTGTCTATATTTATGATCCAATATTATTGGACGTTCAGAATGATAATTGAATTTTCAATAAAGATTTCACTTTTCCCTTATTGGCACACGCACACCCTGTCATACAGAGAGTGTACACACACATGAAAATTTTCATTGTCTTTGGTTGGTCACAATTCACAATGAGAATGGGTCTAGTAAAGAACAAACATTCAAATTTTGAAATCTTGACTCAGATTTTGGACAAGGGAAAAAGAAATAGTTTCTTAAAATCACAATGGATGTTACACACACAACATGTGTGCGTTACACGTTCACTCACGTGTTTGTTGAACTGATATATTAATTAAGATTATGGTCTTTAACTTTGACTTTAACATGGATTTTGTAATGGAAAATAGGGAGAAGGAAACAGACTTTTGGTTGATTGACAGGAAATTGAATTGCACTCCTGTTGTGTCCTGTGAAGAAAAAAACTCGTCCGTTTGTTTTATAGTCTCTAGTATGTGAAAGAAAAGAATATTTCAGTCAGCTGAGATTGTGGATTATGTAACGCTCCCTTTGTGATTTTGTCAAATGGAGAGGGTAAAGTTGGGAAGGTGGGTCTGGTCGCATAAACACACACTCTGTAGGGGAGAGAAGGGTCATCTTAAAATAATTAAAACAAAAGGAGGTTTTAATTGTTAGCTGGAAAAACATACTAGCACACACACATCTGTAGAATAGACATGGGGCTGAGAACAAAAACTTGTTCCTCAATAAAAAATCCATTTAGGTGAATATCAGAAAAAAAATTTAAAGGACATGTTAACCTGACGAACACTAACGAGAGAGACTTGTATTTTAATGGCTAATTAGAAAAAAACATAGCTACACATACACTAGCTAAGAGTAGTGGGACAAAAACGTATTTAAAGTGGATATTACGTGAGCATTGGATGTTCTTTTGTTTAAGTAGCGAAGCACATGGGATTTTGAAACGTCCTCTTTCACTGTGAAAATTAGATAACAGTAGGGGGGATTAACAGTTTTTACGCATCCTTTTTCATTATCCATTTTGCAAAATTCAATTTTGGATTTTGCAAATTCACATTAATCGTGAGTGAGTGAGTAGCAATTCCTTATTAAAAATTCCAATTATCCAGATTTTAAAGGATACAGGAAGTTTACACCAATCAAAATGATTTCTGGACCTACAACAAGGAAATAATTTTCCAAATTAAGATGGCTATTTAAAGGTGTTACTTGTGATTTGGCATTAAACATATCATAACAGATTTCTCCTTGCATATAAACGTCATAAAAGTAATTTGACATTAAATGGTGACCAAATATTTTCCAAAGAAAAATGTCCTTTCACACATCCTCTTATTTAATTCTTCCAGCGGAGATTATTACGAGAGTGAATCTGTGTGTGTGTGTGTGTGTGTGTGTGTGTGTGTGTGTGTGTGTGTGATTGAGGATTTTGAACTGCCACTTACTCCCCTGTCATTCCTTGTTCCTCTTTATGATGATGATGATGTACAAAAAAAGATGAGGAGGATGAATGTGAATGATTGGGGGTATTGAAATTGATTTTATTTTATGACTCTGCCTCCACTCAATTGAGACTAATTTGATGAGGAAAAAAGATAAGAGTTAATCACGTCCCCTATTATCATTATCACAGCGTAACTCAGCTTGAAGTTGATTTTCCAATGAATGTATGTAATAATCACACACAGTTTTTTTACATAATTCACAAACTGCACATGCATAAACAGCACCAGTCGGCTGAACATAAAACTTAAATAACGATGAAGAGACAAAAATGGAAGCTGGTGTGTGTGTGTGTGTCGTCTGTGTGGATTCTAAACTATTGTAATTTCTTGTTGTTGTTGCTCGAAGCTTATGAAATTACGACATTCTCATATTCCATCTCGGATTTTTCAGCCCTTTTGAACAAAGCAAAAATAATAGCAGTGGGTTGTGTACATTTTGTGTGTGTGTGTGTATATCTACACAAGTAATTTCTTACAGTCAAAGTGACGTAATGACCATATAAAGTTGTAATGTCCGGATTTCTCTCTCGCTTTTCCCAGTGGACGAAAATGCAGCGCTGTGTACAATATTTATGTGTGGTTCTCACTGTAAGTGAGTCATATGAAGTGGGACATCTAATAATGAAATTACACTACTGGTGTGTCTACCCCTTTACCCCTTAAGACCACTCGGAAACTTTTTACTCTCACTCCTTTAATAGAATACCTGGTTGCGTACAAAAAGTAAGAGAGTAAGAAGAAGTCCATGCCATTTCTCCTAGTTTCTCCATTACAATCATTTAAGGGGGAGACTGAGATATGTCTGACCAATTATCATAACGAAATAACTTTTCTTTCTAGGAAAAAGTTATTAGGAGCGAAAAATCTAATGAGGTATCCATTATACTTACCTCCTATATTTACACACACTTTGAGTAGGGGCAAAAGGAAAATTCACGCAACCATGTTTTCACATGTCGCAAAAGGTACTGCTTGATACTTTACTGTCATCTATTCTTCTCGACATACTTACATCGGATAAAGTTTGAATAATTGGAGACTCGATTATCAAGGTTCAAATTCATAATTCTTATTTGATACAAAAAAGAAGACACACTTTAAAAGAATTTGGATGTTATAATTTTAGTTTCACACAATTTTGTGAATTTTTGATGACAATTGAATATCAGCTCTGTTGTATTATGTAACTTTTTATGGAAATGACTCCTTTCAGATGAACGAGAATAAATTAAATTTAGCCAAAAGGTGAAGTACAGAATTAGCATGATTTAAATATTTATTCCATTAGAGTGAGGGAATTAATTAAAAAAATAACAGACAATTAGTTGAACATTATGTAATTTTGTGAGGTTGTTGTTGTTTACTTTGTTATAGTGTTGACTACAGAAATTGTGTTTTAATGTAAAGGACATCAGGGAGGATTTAATTAAGGCTAAACGGGAAGAGAGAGGAAGAAGAGAATGCGTGTTAGACAGTTTGTTGTCTGTTCCTCGTCATTTACAAAGTTCAAAATTAAAAAAATTAAAAAGAGGACACATACAAAAACTAAATAACAAGAATTTGAAATCATGGCTGTAAAGTTGAGCTTACAATTAATCATCATGTATATGTGTCTGTTTGAGTGCATCATTTTCAAATTAAGTAATGCATAAACTCTCTGCCGTTCCTCGCTCTTTCGCCAGCCTATCAAAATGCATATTACACAGAAAACACAGACATATGTACACACGTGTGTGCTCAGTGCACTGAAAAATAAGTCCCAGGAAGGAATAAATATTTCTTAAACAAGATAAATGATAATTAAATTAAGCTCAGATATTCTTAATTAATTAAAGTTACATAAACAAAAGGAACTGGCATAATAAATGACCAAACTGTCAATCCGTTTAGCTTTTCAAAAATGAATTTAGAAGAAGAAGAATTTCGTGGACATCTTCACAAAGTCATTTCTATTTAACAAATTACTAATTGTCATTCATTCATTCACAGACACAAATGTGCATTTTTAATCTTTATGCATTTGCCACCGCGTGTGTACGTGTGTCACAATTCAATAATAATATTATCGACACTATTAGGACATTCTCGAAGGTGCTGAGTCTATTCAGAATAGAAGAATCTTCCCCTTGTTTTTCTCACACAAAGTCTCGACTGTGAGTCTCCTCGCGTCTTTTTCCCTGTACATTTAAGTAAGTAGTCGGGTATGAAATTGCATTTGGAAATATTGGAAGGTGTTGTTATTGTGTGTGTGAATGGACGGGCTGAATGACGGCATTTTTTATGTGAATCAAACAGAAGGATCTCTCTCTCACTCACTCACTCTCTCTCTCTCTCTCTCTCTCTCTTCGAATTGTGAGTTATCGTGATTTGAGAACTCTGATGATTTCCGACACACACACACACAATTTTTCCAAATGTACATGAAGATACCTGCAAGCCTAATTCAATAATATTTATTATTGAAATATGTACACTACCCCGTACACATGTTGTACACGTGTGTGTCTGTGTCTGTGATACATAGGCTCAATAATTATTGGCAACAGCATTAGTCCCTCCATTAATACATATGACTGTCAATGGGTCATAATGATTATTGCCTTTGTTCCTCAGTAACTACACAAATGTGTTCCAACTGTGTCTGTTTGGCATGAGCATTAGTATTTGGTTATGACTGATTTTTTTACGATAAATTAAATTTTATGAGATGACATACTAGTACACACACACACAAAGATTGGGGAGATGCAGCAATTCCAAGCCACATTAAAATTAACATTAAAACAAATTATTCTTCAAAGAGAACAACAAAGACTCCCTTTCATTGTTGTTGGTTCATCGTCGGAGGATCCTGTACAAAATTTTGGTGTGTATCTTGTGTGTGTGTGTGGAGTTGTGAGATGAAGTAAGAAACGACACAATTATTTTCTATTTTGTGGTCATCCCTTCTGTTTCATTTATCTTTGTTCGGCATTTAAAATAAGAATTAATTAACTCAGGGTGAACAATTCATGTGTAGGTACAAAAAAACAACATTCAACATTGAAGCATGAATTTAATTATTAAAATTTAACATTTTTGTGTGGACAAGATTATATATCAAATATTTACTTACTCAAACTTGTATACAGCTCTTACATGGGTAAGCTGAGAGCTCCTCCACACACACACACATCTTCGAGTTTAAAGAGTTACACAAGACCCAAGGGAAAAAAACGAACGAGGAGGGTGTTAATAGAAACAGTTGAGCAACCAACAATTATGATGAGAAGAGTCTCAACACGACAACAATGACAACAACAACAAGAACAAGAGAGTAATCAAGTGAAGATGATGCAAAAAAAATTAATAATTTGAAAACATCACTCTGACTACTAAATGCAGAGTATACATTTAACAATTTTTTTGTGTCCCCTTTCAACAGGCTAATACATTTAACATGTGTATGTATGTTCATTCCATTTTAACTACATTTAAATTTGTTTGACAAAATGTTTAATATGTACATTCATTGTTTACTCTACTCTACACTTCTCAAATGTCCCCTACAAATTGTAGGCTACAGTTTAATCCGAACAGAAGACATAAGGATTAGAAAAAAATGAGGAATCATAATCATGGTACAATTAAAATACATAACTGTAATTATTTACTCTCTCGACGCTTCGAGCTGTGATATTAATACATCCTGTAAGTCCCTTCCTCTATTTTCAGTCGTCGAGCAAAAAAAAAATTGACATTTATTTTTTTCACCGCTCCTTCCACAGACCATATACTATGTAGTTACTATTTAAGTATCCGCTAATTAATTGCGTGGTGATAAATTACATCATTCATCCTGTGTGTGTGTATGTTGTCCCCACACAAGGAGTTCGTAAAATTTCATTTGAAACTCTTTTTGAGATTACGATTTTGGCTGTCAACAGTCCTCACCAGACAAACATATTTTTTTTGATGTCAACGATACAGTATTATGTAAGTCATTTTTTGGCCCACGCTTTCTTTTCACCTTCCTTCTCTTCTTCTGCTGTGTGTGTGGCAAATGTAAAAAATGTGAGAGAGTGAGAGTGATAACTGTGATCAGTCAGCAGAGTTGACTTGATTAACGTAAAATCGTTAATCGATTTATGATTAACTTTAGCTAAAGGTTAATGATTAATGTACGATTAATTTACGATTAATCGGAAAACTATTAATCGATTAATGATTAATAATCGTTAATCATGATTATATGATTAAGTCGAAAACACGCCACCACACGTTACTTTGTATTGATATTTTTGAACATTTTAAATTTTTATTTGATATTCACACAATCTTGCTGATACATCAAGGATTACATTTCAGGAGTACCAAATTTTCAAACATCTTGTCGTTGAGCTGACCCCGTTTTGGAGTCATAATCATGCCCGCAAAGCTGAACATTCGTTCAACTGGAGCTGATGATGGAAGCACAGTGTTATAGCGAAGAAACACTCGTTTAATTGCTTTATAATGATCAAGCATTGACAAATTGGTGTTGGGATTTTTGAAATACTTATAACAATCCAACTGAACTGATCTGATGTCACTGTCACTTGTTTGCTTGAAAGTTGCCTGGGAAGGGAAGCTGTAGAATTCTTTAGAACATGATGGTGGTGTTGGGACGTTTGCCACTGCTTTAGTATCTCAAATTTCTTTGCCTCTTGTATAAACAAATTTTGTGCAAAATCAACATGTGATGTTGGAATCCACCGAAGTTTAAAAAAGGATGGCTGATAGAGGCAAAAACTGATGTTTTGAACCGCTCATTACTAAGATCAAAATCTACAATCGGTTTGTAACGATTGTATAAACCAGACCTTTTTTCCCTTTTTCTTGGGATTCCTTTTCTTTCATCAAACCGTGAATTAATGGATGAACAATTTTATAATTATCAGAAGCCAAAAATAATTCCAATTTTTCCACAATTGTAAGAATGGCAGGGGCAAGTGATCCCAGAAATGAATCCTCATTCTTTCCAACTTCCCCTTGGAGCTTGTCAAGAGCCATTGCCTATGGTTTCATCACTTCTGCGTGTTTGTTAAAAATTCAAACTCATGACGCTTGAACTTCGAGACACCTATTTTAGTGCAAACATTATCAATTTTTTCTAATAAATCACTTATAGAATCATATTTGGAGTTCCGTCTTGTTTTTCCAGGGGTTTGGAGGTGCCAATTACTTCATAAACCATCTGCCCAGATTTACGATAAGACAATTTGTTCCAAATGGATTGACATCTGTCCATTATAGATTTTTCCATCTTCAAATATGATGCTGTTAACTTACTTGTCGGAATTTTGTGACAATCATTCTTGGCAATGAGATTAAGTGTGTGTGAGGCACAACGAAAATGGGGAGGTAGAATTACTGCAGCTTCTTGATTGTCATCCAGGACGGCTACCAGGTCAACAAAATCCACCTCTGGGTTGTCTTTCGCGGGTTCATTGAGGTCAACTTCAATTGGTTTTTGAGTTGAGTACTCTTCAAAAGATTTGACGAAGTTCCCGCCATTGTCAGTCACTATCCCCATTACCGTAGAAATTTTAATTTCAAATGACTCCATTATTTCAATAATGATATCAGCTATTTTATCGTAAGAGTGTACACCCACGAATCGTTTGCAGGAAAGTGCAAACGATCTTCTTTTAAATGTTGTAGGAGAAATAAAATGAGCCGTCATACTAAAAAAAGCTCTAGTTTTTTTACCACAAGTCGGCTGTCAAGCAAATGTGCTCAACACTTTTTAGGGAGGAGACAATTTCTTTTCGCTTCGTGGATGCCTCCAGGACGATCTGGTTTGCCAGTTTGTCCTTCCAAATGATTTCTAAGTCAGGACACCATCCTTTATATAAAAATATTGTAGTTTAATTATTGAGAAATGTTTTACTTTTTAAAAACTTGTTGCAATATTGCAACTTGACCCAAGTAATATACCTTACCCTTCAACATATTGCGAAAATGCTGATCTGCTACGGTAGACAAAGGTTTCATGCCCTTCACAATGTAGGCGACGAGAAGTGAATCTGCGTCAGCTTGAGATGTAGATCCATTCGTTTGGACAAACCTTTCTATGGATGGAAAACGTTGGTTCACATTTGCTACTACTTCCACGTTTTTTCTTTTCCCTTTCCCTAATTTGTAAAAAAAATAAGATAAATATTTATAAAAAAACATTTGTTAGTGGAAAACCAAGTTAAATATTTGCAAGTCAATTGAAAGTTCACGATTAATCTTTATTTCAGTTTAAATACTATTCAAAAATGTGTTACCAGATTTATAGGTGTTGTACTTTTCTAATTCGGCAGGGTGTTGCTTCAGATGAGTTAAAAAATTGGATGTCGTAGGAAGGACGCCTTCCTTGTCTGTCTTGCATGTCATACACGTGGCTATGACAGGTGAACCGCTATGAGATTTAACTTGAAAAAATATCCCATTTAGAATTGTTGGATATTTGAACACCAACTCGGAATTGTCTTGAATATTAAAAATAATTATACATTCAATTTAAAGAATAAAAAACAAACTCTCAACTAAAGGAACTAAATTTTTGTTGAAAAGGACTGCAATGAATGGAATAAGTTCTATCGGACAACAAACATTTTCACACTGTTGTTCCAACAACGTAAAAAGGGTAATGAAAAAGCGACATAAAGCTCTAAAATTAAACATCCAGGGATAATGAGGGTCACAATCTGTGTGAATTCATGCAGGAACAAAATATATTGTCATTAGGGAGTCAATACATAAATTCTCGTATATGTAGAGACAGGTGTCCTAAGCTTGGCCGATTTTTTCTCAGAATTGAGCCTCGAATGTGAACAGGGTCCGCAGGGTCGTAAATTAAAATATTTCTATAGAGACCATTGCAGGTGTTGAAGGTCCAATAAAATTCTAGGAAAAAGCTTTCATCCAAAAATAGTTGGCCATAAGGATGTCGGCTTTTTCCTTTAAAACAACCCCCAACCTGGTATTCTAGTGCTAATTTTGAAGTTTCCAACAAAATGGTTACTCGTTAATCATTATATTTCACCATCCATCCTCATATATCATACACTTGTAGTCACGTGACTTACAACGAATTCCACACTTTTTGATATTTATAATTAAAAAAGAGAAGGGTTTCTTCCCTTCTCTGTCCCTTAAGTACTCATTCAACTTTCTTGTGCCGTGTTCCACACAGCACCTTTTTTGCCTGTTGTGGCAATAGGACAAAAAACTAGTAAAATTACATACAGTTAAAGTTTTAAAAAACTAATACTACCGCGTTTTAGCATCAAAGTGTTAGAAGCTTTCAGATGGAAAATCGACGACGCCGAT
>WJFB01002554.1:0-18443 GCA_009870185.1 Pygmarrhopalites habei
GCGGCGTCGGATGGAATTATCTGCCCCAAGTTGGCGGGTCACAAATGGTCCACTGTGTCCCATGAACAACTCCAGCAAGTTTCAACTCGGTACCGAATTTACAAGATAGAAGGTTTGCTTATGAGCATTTTCTCTTCATTTCACTTCTTTTCCCTCCCCACACTCGAAAAATATTCCACACATTTAATTTTAACCACAGTTCTCTTTCTCCATCTCATCCTAGATTGTATGCACTGAGTACAAGAACCCTCAACTTCCGCGACACACACCACACGGAGAAAGACAAGGAGAAAAGCCTCAAACTAAAAACTTATCTTCTGTCTCAATTTGAGAAATTTTTTTCCTCTCTCTCTCTTCCAAATCCACAAATCCACATCACTCCCCGAATCCAGTGTTTGTAACAGAGACGGAGGGAGGGAGGCTAAGCATTTTGAGCATTGGAGGAGAGAAAGCAGAAGCAGAACCAGCTAATGGCTAGTGTAATGTAAGTGATCGTGATCACATATCCCTTTCTCTCTCTCCCTTTCTTTTCCTTCCGCTTTCACTCCCTTTCTCCTCTCTCGTCTGTCGGGAAATCCCGGCTGCATTACCTAACATCCTCCTTCATATATTTCTATAGCTGGGTAACATGTGTGTGATTCCTCCACGGTCGACAACCACCACCACCACGGGGAAAGTACAGCAAAGCTAGAGAAAGCGGGAATGTGAGAGCAATCGGAAGAGTAATGTAATGGAAATGGATAAAAGTGTAATGCTAAACTGTAATACGTAATCTATAAAAAAAATCCGATACTCCATACACATCCTACTGTGAATTTGGGTCTCATATGTGCCCACTCACACGCACGTACACACACGCATCCACCATCCCTAAGTGTATTCAACTAGGACTTGTACCTTTCCCTTGTTATGTCATATTATATTATGATCATATTAGATGATACCCCATACTTTGTGGTCTTCCTCTAGACAGAATAGACAGGCGAACTCTCCAAAAATCCTTTTTTCCATATCCCTCCCTTTCTCTCTCTCTCTCTTATTACCTCTCTATCCAATCTTATGTATGTACTGGATTTCTAAATTACACCGCCCTTCCCTATTCACAACTAAAATTCCCCTCTCTCCCCTTTGCAAATAAATTCCAACACTGCACTCTCCCCCTCTCTTCCATTGCATTCCTATAAATATATATTATAATACATAACCCACCGAAGCCACATACACACACACATTTTTTCATTTCCATTCCAATAGAAAACCTCTTATACAGCCACTAAACCATTTAAAGCTGTATCATACCAAACCGATACTCCCTCATCCTCCCTCTTTTTTCTTGAGAAAAAAAGAACGGTAACCTCTCTTGATCCGTATCCACATCAAGTGAACCACACGCACATACACGCACCGGCTACCACTTTTGGTTGCAGTGTGCACACCATAATATTGTGTACACCTATATCCACAATTTGATCAAGAATTACGATGTCCCTGTATCGTAACAGCTTCAAATCTACAGCTCTGTCTGCACCTTGAATCACCTATAGCCTCCTCCTCCTCTCTCTCTTCCCCTCCATTCCCTCATTGTAAGTTATAACAGAACATTTCAACTTGTAAAAGAAGAAGATGTAAGGCCATGCCACTCTCTCCCTCCTCTCCTCTCAAGGTACTTACTATTAGTCTCGGGTTTTTGGGTGCTCTGCCCTTTCCAACTCCCGCTTCCTCCCTCCTCCTCCCTAGCCTGTCTCTTTTACATCCCCAGCCACTGCACCGACAAGCGTAAAAAACGGGATCTTTCCCGTCTGTGCCCTCTGCCTCTGTATCGTCTTTTTTGATCTCAGGTGTTTTACTACACATCTTATTACGTAGAAGCAATCTGAAATCTACGTAGAGTATATATTTTTTTCCCTATTTCCCAATTCACGTATTTCCCTCCATCTCTATCCACACACCAATGCCATTGCATGCCATGCCAGCCCATGCCAAAGACCATCAGTTGAGTTGAGGAGACTCAAATGCTAGGAGAAACCCGAGTCCACATCGATTTTACATTACTGAGTGTGTTCCTTATTTTTCTTACTGTAAAATTCTACCACCTACAAAACAGAGAGGAGGAAGGCCAAGCCGAAGGAACACTCCTAGTATCGTATCGTTACTAAAAGCAATCCATTCCGTCCCTCTCTCAGCTTGAGAGAAGAAAAAACAAGAAATTCATACCATTTCAATACTGCTATACTGTATCTACGTTCGTCTGTACAAGCTTCACTCTGACTGCCAATAATGATTCGGCAATCCTTCTCTTTCTTCCAATACCTAAAAATAAAAATGTAGACACACTTTTTTCCCTCAAACTCTTTTTCTCCCTCTCTCTAGATTCTTGGTAACTTTCCATTCTTCATCTTAATCCACTCCTTTTCTTTCCCTCCAAATTTCTACAGTTTTTTCTCTCTCTTCCCCCTCCAATTCTCAAGGCAATTGGTATAATTGGTATTGACACCGTCTGTAATGCAAAGACCTCATTCTGTGTGCGTGTGTGTGTGTCTCTCTTCACACACACACACACCACAACAATCTCATCGTCGCCAAAAACTAACCAACCACCATGAACACCTTTTATACAATACAAAGTTAGACTCTCTTCCACTCTACGAGTGAGTGTGTGTGTAATAATGATCATGACAAGATTTATCCATTCCCAAATCTCTCTCCCTCTCTAAATCCTTTCTACACATCAGTGTGTATTAACCGAACACACGCACACACACTCACTATGCATCGCCACAATACAATGTAGTGCTATTACACGGATATACATTTATAGTGCTATTCATTCCCCCATTCCAATACACAATCAGCAAGTTTCTCTCAAATTGAAACCATCCATTGTCACTTTCTTCATCTCTCTCTCTCTCACACACACACACACACACACGCACACACAAATGAAGTACAACAGAATGAGAAGGACATGTCTAACCCCTTCCATTACACTGTGTAATAACCATTACTATGGAAAAAAACTCTATTATTATACACTAATGTACAGTACACAAATTTCATACTCTTCCTTTCAATAAAATGCCCAGCTTTCACACACACACATCCTCCACTCATCTTTCTTGAATCTGAAGAGCGTGAGCCAACGTGTGTGTGTGTTGTGGGTTGGCTGATAAAAGCGAGACAAACAAAAAACTCTCAAGCCACAATCCTGTCAAAAATTGAAGGAATAATTATTTTATTGAGGGTGGTGTACAAACCACTGCAGAATAATTGAGAAGATGATGCGTTTTGGTTGGTGGTCTCGTCTTGAGCGGGAAAGGTAAAAATGGTAAATTAAAAATTCTTGTCTAGTCTATCCATCTTTAAAAGCTTGTACTCATGGGATCCAGTTAAAAATACAAAAGGACAAAGATTTTCTCAACTTTGTGTGATCCCCCCTTCTCAATTCCACATTCAAAGAAGCGTGTCTGAGAAAAAGAGGGGGTAAACCCATGTTGACAGCCATTGTACTCTTTTTCTTTCCCCTCTTTTTCCACACCGTCCATAATACATGTGTGTGTGAGAGAGAGGGTATGAGATGCACTCAGATGAGTATTTACATTTAAAATTCCGTAATCCCTCCTTGTACGCCTTGGTTTTAGCTGATGAGAATACACAAAGGAGGACTCATGATAATGAATTATGATGACTTTATGACTATGCAAATTACATTTTGAGTAATTTGCATTTTCATTAATTACCCATCTCTCTCTCTTTCTCTCCCTCTTCGCCATCTCCTCCCATTGCTACTTTTCACGCTTCCAATTGTAGACACACACTCTCTCTCCCTCTCCCACCTTTCCGCCTCAACACTTTAGGGTTGAAAAGAGGAGGAGGGGAAAAAGCTACATCCACGATAATAACTTAATAGTTTTCTCAAGACGGAGACCGGAGATCCTACGTTGCACCTCCTCCCTAATATCCTTACAATAAAACTGCGTCAAGATGTACGACTAGGAGTGTGTGTGTGTGTGTGTAGGTAGATGTACACGTGAAATGTAGAGTCCAATCTGTAAATTATATTTTATATATGTAATAAAGATACACCAGCAACAACAACAGCATCAGCAGATGGGCCAGCTCAAAAAAGAGAGAGGGAGAGAAACGAGGGATTCAATTAACGCCAACTGCACCCGGCATCCATCATAATATAAGCGTAAATGCTCCCTTGGTCCAGCATCCAGAAACAAAATGAAGATTAAATTTTCCTCCACTTTCTTAAAATACAGGAGGAATAGTGAAAAGAGAGAGAGAAAAAATACGCAAGGAGGAGGAAGAGCGGAAAAATTCACTCTCCGACCATTTCTTCTCTATAGGAAGAAAGAGGAGGATGTGGATATAGAGGCCATATAATAATATGCCGAGTTAAAAGCTGGACAGAGACTCATTTGCCATTTTCCACTGGAAAAACTTAATTCTATTAGCCTCTGTCTTCCTCCCTCACTTCACTTCCGCCTCCTTCCCTCTTTCTCCATAGCTATGTACCTTTCCAACTACGTATTTCCCATTCACTTCATTCTTATGCCTACTATTAAGTAGTAAGATCATATTATCATGGAACTATCCATTTCTCAGCTTCACTTCTTCCTCTTCTTTTGCTGAGTCTTTTGTTCCGTGTGTCCACACTCAGCCACTGGATCATCTCATCCCCTTTTCCTCCTTGCGGGTTTTTCACTCTCATCCTTTTTTCATCTTTTTTTGCATCCCTCCACACTCCACACACACACACTTATACACTGTATATATGTATAGCGAGGGAGGGAAGGATATTTAATAGCGTCGGCAATTTGGGATTTGTTGAAAAGCTTTGGTATTATTAAATAGAATACGTTGAAAGGAATGAGAATATATTTTACAACTTTTTTTCTCTCCCTTGTGAATGTACGGAGAGCAAGAAAGGGAACAAGTTGAATAAAATTTCATAAACGAGTAGTCTGCTTTGTTTGCCATATATTAGTACACAAAGAGAGAGAGAGAGAGAGAGAGAGAGACAGAGATGAAAATTCTACCACAACCATATTTACCTAGACTTGACTTGACTAGATGGATGATGAGCATCGCGAATTTCAGTTTATCAAAACATGTTTCAACAAAAAGTGAAGAAAAACACATGCATACATTATTGTGGATGTGTGTTGTGTGTGTGTGTAATCTAAAGAAGTATAAAAACAACCCCCACCCTCCATTCACTGCCTAAATCCTTAATCCCCTGTCGTATCAGCCCAGATCATGTTTAAATTATAGGAAATTCCACAGTACGTAAGTACATATATACAATACACACTACTACTATATTTACGCAACTGTGTGTGTCTCTCTCTCTTTTGCATATATGTGTGTCTCTCTTTTTGTGCAAAATGTTGCGGTCAACACACTCTCACACACACAATCGTGTGTACACACAGACAACAAAAACGAGAGAACCATGTAAGTAAATACCATTGTAATCAAAATGTTCTTTTTTGCGTAGCACTCTCTTTTTTGACATTAATGACAATAATTCCATTTAATCCAACCTCCACGCTACTCATTTACTCATGTTTTTGAGTAAGAAGTCCATAATATTGTATACTCTACAGATATTCTCTGCCCAATTTGGTCCAATCAATTTTTTGAAAAAAAAATGACAAAGACAAATTGATCCAAATGTTTTTTCCTACCATTTGAAAATATTGTGAATAATCAGAAAATAAAAAATACTGTAAAACTTTGTAGTAGAATGAAAAAAGGATAATTTTTGTGTAATCATAAAATAAAGACAAGTAAATCATGTAATAACGTCGTCTAGTCATTCCAAATTGTGCATACAATCTCTCGAAAAAAAACTCGTAATAATATTTTGTTACGTTATGACATCATCAAAGACTTACTAAACTTCTCTCTCTAATATTTCTTGGTAGCTGACGTTATAGTAAATGATTATGCTCTGATGGCTGACACTCTAAAGTTTTTGTTGTGACATTAAAAATATGATGTTTCCCCTCTTCCCTCTCTCTCTCCTGCTCTATTGGGAAGACATATTTACTCGTCATATTTGTTGAAAATTACAATTGTAAAAAATATAAACCACTGTGACACACACACGCACACACACAACAAAATTAGCTTGGAACATATTGGTCCACACTCAACTCTCTCTCTCAAAATATGATACAGAAAATGTAAACTTGGACGAGACTTGCATGTTGCGTTTGTTGTTGTTGTGTATGTGTGTACATAGCCTATAATTTTATTATAATTTCATTGCTCCTCGTAAATTACAGGGATGTATGTACATGTACACGCAATACATCCCCTCCTCCTCATCCTCCTCTTCCACCTTCCTCTAAACTTTACATTTATAGCTGGATCGTAACGTCCTCGTAAAAATTTAAATGTCAAACTCCAACTGGTAAACCCTCGACCATTTCATTCCCTCTCCTCCTCTCCTCGTCTCATGTCCTCTCGAGAGGAGGAGGAGGATGGAGGAAGAAAAGTCAGGAAATAATAAGATGAGATGACGAGGAGGGAATGTTCTCCTCTCTATCCACTAGAGAGTCCAAGAAAAGAGAGAATAAAACATTGAAAAGAAAGAGAAGGAAAAAAAATTGAAGTAATCATATCATATAAAGAGATGACAATACAATCCAATCAAAATAGTTGAGACTGGAACAAGATAAAAAAAATGAACGCCACACGCACACACACATTATTAGCTGTATAGTTGAACAAAGGCCACCAATAAATATTAGGAGTGATACATAAGGATCTCTGGTGAACTTTTGTCTTTTGCAGGACGATGACGCCGGGGAGAAGAAGAGGAGGAGGACAAGAGAGAGAGAGAGTGTGTGTGTGTGTGTGTGTGTAAATAGAGAGGAGGATGAGGAGGAGAAGAGGGGACTAGGCTGTGTTTTGTAGGATAATAGAAGTAATAAAAGCATTATTTAATCTAAGAAACTCTTGTAATTATTATGACACTGGGTGATAAACTTTCCCTTCCTAGGATTAGCACACATGTATCTTTGACTTTTGTGTGTGTCTGCGTGTGTGTATGTATGTAGAGAGAATCATATCTTGTGTGTGTGTGTCCAAAATACTCTGCATGTTTCCATCCCTACAGTCTACTGTCCTTACATATTTTATTATTATTATGGGAAGCCACTTTATTGCTTCTTGATATAATTGTCCTTTTTTGTTATTTGCTCTCTCTCTATTCCTCTCCTCATATTATGCATTCCATCCTAGGACACGTGAACCCTCGTGTATGTGCGTGTGTGTGTGTGAGAGAGAGAGAGAGAGGGGATGCGTAGAAATTTGTAGCGATTCCTTGAATTTTAGGCTTTCACAGCCACAGCCACGATGCCATCGTGATGGTCTTAATATAGCCAATATTGGTGGAAATTCCATGAAAGGAAGAATGGAGAAAAGGGAATTATATTTTGACTATATCCTTCTCTCCTCTATGAAGGCACACACAGTCAACCAGCCATAATTTACCCGACTCTGTTGAAATATGAAATAATAAAGGGCTCTCTCTTCATCCCTCCACCTTTACATTATACTCTCTACATACTAAATTCGGATCCAACTACATAATGCATACGTGTGTGTGTCTGGCCGTGTAATAGTACCCACACACAAGCACACACATTGAGGGGAAGTAGCTCTTTTCTCCGTGCAAAATAATTTATGTGGTTTAATAAGAAAATGAGAGAGAGAGAGAGAGTATCCCTCGCCTCCTCCTCGCTCTACACTTGTTCTTTCATTTTCGTAGTTCCCTATCATCACAACCGACCGAACCGACCGGTCTCTACCCGTCATTCTACCACCGCCACCACACACACTCTCTCTTTCTCCCATACACCCTACACAACGTCTCATCCCTGAGTACCCGCTTCGTCTTTTTACCCTTTCCCACTTTTCACAAATATCTCACCGTTTACTTTTCTATTATCCTATCTCACATCCCTAATGGCCATAAAATACATCCTTTATCCATACCCATCATCCTCCTCCCTTACTCTACATAATATCACTTTACTCATCCCTTCATATGTACAGGCACACGCCGAGAGGTCCCAAGGAAAAGTTACACTCTCTCCTGTACGTGGCAAAGCTAATAG
Source organism: Pygmarrhopalites habei (assembly GCA_009870185.1). Taxonomy (NCBI): domain Eukaryota; kingdom Metazoa; phylum Arthropoda; class Collembola; order Symphypleona; family Arrhopalitidae; genus Pygmarrhopalites; species Pygmarrhopalites habei. The sequence continues at coordinate 8,139 of WJFB01002554.1, forward strand.
AAACCCTTTTCCTTCCATTTTTCCATCATTTCTCCTTCCTTCCTTACCGTACAATACATAAATCCTGATGGTGGATAGGGAATGGGGATTTCACCCTCCTCTCTCCCACTCTGTGGCTGTTATATTGCACACACACGGGACAGGGCATTGCCATGTCATGCCGTACAATATTACCTAATAAATAGACAAACACACACACACACGAGGGAGGGAAGACCCTCAACTCACCGTCCAAAAACTTGACGTGCAACACACATTCACATTTTCCTATCGATGGCAACAACAACATTATCATTAATAATATATTATGACCAGCACATGTAGGCACACACATCGTACACCGTACACTGTACAAGAGAGAGAAAGAAGAGAGTGTACCTCCAAAAAGCCGGTCTCTCCTGAACACGCACTCTGAACCCCTTTTTTGAACTCACGGGTTAGTTTTGACTCCCTGTTCCTCCCCGACTACGACCACGAACTCCAGTCCAACACAAACACACGAGAAGTAGAACTGGGCACTGAATTACACTCTCTGCCAACTATCATATGTCTTGATTATAAAACCCAACGAAAACAAGTCAAAATACTGGGTATTTTGTAGACTGTACAGTGTACAATAGTTGTATGACTCATGGTAATTATACAATTATACTCCGTGTACTTTATGCATACAACACGATACCCCTGCCACACGATACTCTCTCTCTCTCTTTCTGAGTAGACAGATTGAGATGGAGATTTCAGGAGGAGAGGCAGGAGGAGACTGGGAGAGGGGATTCTGAATGAGAATGTGCCAAGAAAAAGGAGGCAGGAGGAGAGAGAGAGAGAAGTGGAAGGGGGTTAAAAAAAGTATGCAATCATATATTATACTCTAACTAATAAAATACTAAAATACGGCGACCAGCTTCACACACACACACGTCTCGCTCTTGTGTGTGTGTGTAGTGTGTGCCCAGAGGAAAGTATGTGAGAAAAGGACATGACGTAAGTCTAACACTAGCGTAATTGCAACATATAAATCTTACGAGCGACCGTATGTACAACTTTTATGCACACACTAAACTCGGCCTCCATCATCTGTACAACACACACACGCAGACACACACACACTCCTAAATGTATAACAGGCCTCGTTGTACGAGTCAGTGTGTGTGTGTAGTTAGTGAAAAAGAGCGAAACGTAGAGACTGACAAGTAAGTAATACAGAGCAATGCATAGCTGAGCAGAAACAGAACAAGGTGCAACACACACACGACACAAAGTTCTATATCTTGAACAACTCGTATGGCTATGGGCTAGGGCTACATTTTTTTCTCTAAATAAATCATGTAATATGCGAGGAGGGGGGAAAAAGAAAGAAAATACGGGAGAGAGAGAGAGAAACCGGGGACTTTTTTTTGTTCGTGGGAAATAAAAAGTGGAGAAATACATACGAAGAGGGAGTGATAGCGGGTGTTAGGTTATTAGATTGCCACTGCACCGTGTCATGCTGGAACTTACTACTCTCTTGGATTTCTTGTGGGATTGGGCAGGTAAAAAGCTGATGCTTTGTACCTATAGATATAAAGATATCTGTAGTTCTATGACTATTGTGAGCTCCGGGGTTTTCCCCGAAACCCTTTCTCTTTCTCTAGTTGTACTGGTACTGAGTGTTTTTGGAGGGGAAAACTGGAGGAGGATGTTACAGTATAAGTAGTGAGGATGATTTAAAATATATGGAACAGACAGGGAGATAAGCTGTTCTCTCACTTCCTCCTCCTCCTTATAATATATTCAGATTTGGGTTTTTCTCTTATTTATCCGCTCTGGTTTTCTTCTGTTCCCTTCTTCTGTTTCCTCAGTCTCTCCTTTCACAATAAAAAACCCGTCATTTGTATGAATGAACAGTGTACAGAGTGACTTGTACGTGATTGTGTGTGTGTGTGTGTACAGCAGAGGGAAGAAAAATAAGTCGTCCGTTTCTATTGCATCACTTTGCACCAGAATAATTTATGGACGACTGTGGAAATTGTCTTAAAGTTCTCCACCCCAAAGGAAGGAGAGAGAGAGGGAAAAAAATGGAAAACAACAAGTCCAATGGAATCATATCATATCACAATGAGAAAAAGAGAGAGATGGAAAATGAAATGAAATAAAAGGCTTTATGAAACCACCAGAGGATCCGTCATCATTATCAGATGATAAAGAAAAAGGAGAACGAGGAGGAAGAGGAGGAGGAGAAAGAAGGAGGGAAAAAAAATTTAATTTGGTCTACACTAACAATGCGGAAGATAACCTACGGGATTAGTCCTCAAGTGAATCTTGTATCGGGATATCAAAATATGTGAAAAAATCTGACTTGAGAGAAGCAGAGGAGGAATGTTTTATAGTGAGAGACTCAACTGTAAAATTACAAAGTGGTTGTAAATCTAATTCGGGAGGAAGAATCTTGTGAGAGGGAGAGATAGAGAAAAAATGGAGAGAATTGCGAGGAGGAGAATTATTAAATCAAATTGAATATTATACGTAAGGGCTGAAGGAGAGAGAGAGAGGCAGTTTGGCAGTTCCTTCTATATCTCAGGGAAGAAGATGAGATGAGGAGGCAGAAAAAAAAATATTTCATTCTCAGTTTAGTGTTGAGGTATGATGAGCTTGGCTGTTGGCATATTTTGACCTTATGTATAATACAATATGTAGATCCTTCTTGTACATACTCCTTTTAAAAAACTGTGCATAAGGTCTGGTTGTTGTTCTCCTCAACATGGAGTATATGGCAATAGGGGAAAAAAGAGGACGATGAAAAGAGGAAGGAATTCTTTGGATTCCTCCAAAAAAAATATTTTACGAACGTGAAAACTTGTCTCTCTCTCTCATCTTTTCTCTGTCTCTCTCCACATCTCTCTCTCTCTGTGGAGACTGAGAATGCCTCTGTGTGAAAAGATTCAGAGAGACTTTAAAAGCCTTGGATTAGCATACATGAATAATATTTGAATAAATAAAGCGATTATTAATGGTTTCTAAATCCAGGGAGGGATTCCTCCGTCTCTTTATTAATCTTTCCCCAACTTAATAAATCTACAATGTGTGTGTGTGTGTGTTTTTAACAAAACTACTACTACACTCTCATCCCCACAAACCACACACAACCACTTAAATATCAGCATTCTCTATCATTGATCATGTATACACACACAATTGTGGAATATGGTGGTGTGTGTGTGTACTGGAATGCCCTTGCTACTCTTCCACATTACGTGCTCTTGAAAATTTAATGGTCCATTTAAATAAAATCCCTTCACACTATTACGTATTGTAATAAATGTATATTATGTTGATACAAATATCCTCACAGACAGAAGGAACTACGCTCCTTCCATATCCCCTATTATTCTTAATTTCACTATTTTGCTAATCATTGTAAGGTTGATAGTGATAGTAGTAGTGCAGAAAATCGTACACACACATATTTAACATGTAATGGAGTCTCGTGATACCTCATCTACAATTTTTATCATCATCCACTGTCTCTCTGTCCTGCTGTGCACTGTACACCCCACACAAATGGAGCAGATACACAAAAACCTACACCACAGTATACACACGACACACACACACACATAGATAAATTGATGGCATGTGCAAAATAAATTTTTAGTAAATTAGTCTGATGGGAGGAGAGTAGTCAGTGCAGGGGGATTGTAAATTGAGATTTTTGCAAGTTGTTTGTGTGTGTTATTTTCAAAATACAAAAGTTGGAATGGATTTCAAGGATTTTGTCATTTCTCTTTTTTCTCAGAAACAAAATCATCTGAGAATAATACTATTAAAGAGAGAAGGAAGAGAAAAAAACTGAGACAATTTACTTGAGTTATTTTTTTTCTACTGTAGTATGTTTGACAAGGCCAATGGTACAGAAAATTGACAACAAACTGACAATATTCCCTCTCTGTGTGTCTGTATGGATCACTAAAGAAAAAAAGCTGGCCGCACTATTCACATGTCAGACTATCTCAAACCAAACCAACTTAAGCTATCTTACACAAAATACAAGCACACAAATATATTTGAGAACTGCCAACTTGTCAAAAAAATCTTTTGGTTTGTACAAAAATCTACAGATAAAATTATGACAAGGGAATATTTCTATTCAGCAAATCAATCTGACAGTTTATTCCAGCCACAAACACAAGAATGAGAGATCAGAATCAGGGAATCATAACAATAAATTCAGACACACACACACACACTGTAAGAAGCCAGTTGCCGTAAATCCATTGGAAATGACAATTCCCAAGGAGCACCTCTGATCAATTGAAAGAGAAGAAAAATGATGGACCACTACAGATAGCTATTAAATTTAGAAATAATTTTGCCAAGACTGTATCCTGACACTCTCACACTTCCCTCTATCCAGATGATAAAGTTTGTACAATTAATTACATGGAAATTATATGGACACTCGAGAATGACACATGGATACATAGAGAGATAAAATTCCCCCTTCTGAAAAATGACACTTTAAACATTTTGGTTACCTTCTCGTTGTTGTTGTGTGAGTGCCGTTGACAATAATATGTAAAAAAAATATTCCTGGCAAAATCCCAAAGAGAGTATACTTAAATTGTGATGTGGAGGAAAGAGAAACAAGACGGGGAAAAAAAGTTTTTCCCTTCCCAACTCTTTTTAGTTGGTTCTGATGATGAGAGGATGATGATGATGTTGGAAGAGTTTAACTTTAGCCGTGTTTTAGATATTTTTATAAATAAACTTCACATTACACACACACACACACGTATTGGAGATCCACGTACTTTTTGAAGATAAAGGACACAGACACTCGGGGAGCCGAGACACACACACACTCACTTACTCAGAGAAGGACATGAACCGTCCTGATTTTCTTGATGACAAGTGAAAGTTTAGCGAACACACACACAAAGTTGTGTGTGTGTGTTTGAAGAGTGTGGATGAAGACTGGGACTAGAGAATTACTTTTACAATATATTTATCGTTCCTCTTCTAAATGACTGAGGCAGACACAACTGAATGCAGTTCTTGGTGTGTGTGTCCACTCTGTCTTTCAACTTGACTGAACTCCGTGCTACTGAACAAGAAACTGAAATTGACTCATCGTTTTTGTTTTTACCATCCAACTACCCCCCAAACTTTCTCTCCCTTCCCTGCTTTGATAATACCAAGAAATACACGTTTGCGCCGTCAAATTACTACTACACTGCACTTTTTTTTTTATCTTTTTCATTCTCAAACATCAGCAACATTTACTCTCTCTCTCTTTCTCTGTTCTGTGTGTCCCCGTGTCAAACTGTGTTAAATCATCAAACGACGAACTGTCCTCAATGACTACTACAACATATTATTATTATTATTAGATTGGAGTCATATTTACAGTCTTCTTTTTTTTCAAAACACATATCGTGTACGTATTTTTTAGTTACACATTCTGTTTGTGTGTGTATATATATTTTGGATGAGGGAGAGAGAGGTCATTTGTTGTACTACAAGTTTTGTTATTTAGTTTGCTAATTTTTATGCATGCTCGAAAGTTAGCAGCCTGAGCCGTTATAAAACCGTACATACCATATAAATTATAATTAATTTTAATAAATTTGTTCCGGCTTCATGTTTACAATTATTTATCATAATCATTCCAACAAATGAGACGTTCAACGTTGACCTCAAAAAATATATCTCAAAGAATGTATGTACATATTTTAAATCCTAATTTTGAAACAGACCAAATCCTATTCATATTGACCGGAAAGGAGAACACAGTTTGGAGTCAGTAGAATTGAACTTTGAAGATTCAAAGCTCAATTGACAATTGAATCTTATTGATGAGTGGATGATCAAAAACTATTCTTGAACAAATGTATATCTCCCTTTTCTTTTTTTTTGTCATTTTATTTGCTGTCAAAAATTGAGTCACACACCCGGATTGCTCATTTAACTTGGGAATTTGGAAGACGAGTCATAACAAAACAATTTGATTGAGACACGACAAATGTAGTTTTTTGCTATCTATTTCTATTCATCCACTTTCAAAAGATGAGTTATATAATAACATTAGATCATCCCATGAATCAGTTTCCAGTTTGAAAGATAACTTTGTTTTTTATGCTAGAAAAATTATTCTCTTACCTTAGACATTGAACCCAGGACGACATTGTCCATACTATGGAACTTCCGATGGAATTTCCGTCCTTCCATCTTACTAACAATCTTTTATTAAATTAATTTCACAACTATTTCAAGTATTGCACTTTATTTACTAACATTTCAGACTTTATTTTTGTGTCCATTTGGACGGATATCAAATTTTTGTCTTTGAATCTCCCTATGCATGCGGGAAACTACGAAACACAACATCAATTTTGTGTTGTTGACACAGTGATCAGTGACCACATGGTCAGGGAAATTTTTTTGTAAGGCACCCGGATTTTTTCTTCACCGATCTCGGCTTATAAATACAGAGGTACGCGGGTGAGTCACCCTCCCCTTATGCACTCCAATGCCCCTTATGCCTGTGAGCCTCACACACTGTGAGGGACGGGAGAGAAAAAAAAGTTGCTTTCTCAATTTTTTTATCATCAAAATTCATTTCGACACACCAAAGATGTTTATTTATAATTTCGTTAAAATGTACACATTCAACATTCGATTCGAGAAAACTACAAGTTTTTAATTCTTCCGACGTAATTAAACTACATTTTGAATAATTTTCTTTGTTAGTAAAACTATTTTCTCGGGAGTAGCCGATTCATGTTCTCTCTCTCGATCGATAAGGCTATGTGTTTTCCTTCCATCCTCCTTCTTCTTTGTTTCAAATCATACTAATTTTAATTTTACATTTTTAAAAATGAAATCCGAAATCGTAAAAGACCTGTAACATGAATATATATATTTTATAAACTAAAACTAAAAATAAATCATATTAAGCCATCCACACAAATTATCATGTCCACATTTAGTAAGTTATTATAGTTATATATAATAGCTAGGGACCGAAATTTCAATAAATTAAACACCGTGTAGTGTGTGTAACCATGTTGGTGAATTTAAGAGAGAGAAGAGAAAAAAAAGTCAATAAATACTACTAGTTTAGTGAAAGAGTTACATGATATAATATTACAACATCAAGCTGGAAAAGTCAGCTCCAGCTGAAAAAAATAAATAAAGTGTACTTTTTTAAAATAAAAAATGACTGAAAATGTAGAAATAAATAGCCTTTATAATGAAAAGCTATTTTGATGAAAACCGATAACAAGTTAACATGTACATATACATTAATGGTATGAGCACCAAAGGACAAAAACATTCTCCTCACATTCACAACGGAAAACATTCTCTTGACGGCCGTCCGTGGTTTCCTTATAATATTAAATATTATGCAGGATACTCGCAATATTCTCTAACATTAATATCCTAGTCGCAAATCCTACAAATTAGCTAAGTATATATTAGATAGGATAAAATACTTTCGAATTATAAGAGCGATCATATTCTACATTATATTCTGATTGTTGTCGTGTACTTGCGGTGTGTAGTTTTTTAAACTTAGTTAAGAAATCTGTACTCATAATTTCATAATATCTAGTCACGGACCACCACGATGGGGCAAAAACTGTTGTTGTTATAATAATATTAGTTCTCACATCAACTTGAATTTGTAATACGTAATTTATTGTAATTGTATGTATGATTACTCTCTGCGTTTGTAGTCCATTCATTTTAGAATTAAGATGAACAAGAGTCATTACTCTTCAATTTGTATTGTGAAATTAGAACTAGGGACTACTGGTTGAGGTGGTGGAGGGTCAGTTATTGTTGTTGGTGTCCCGGATGAACTTGTAGGTGAAGAAGGCTGGGAGGAACTTTGTTGTTGCAATTCTTGTGGAGGTATAGGTAAATTATTTGGTGGAACGGCTCCGGACGTAGCAGGTACAAAAGTTGTGGGTTGCTCTACTGGGGAAGGTGATTGTATTTGACCATCAGAAGACGGAACTGGGACTACTCCTTGCTCTTGTGGTGAATGTGGTCGGGGTTCAACTGGAAAATAAATAAGAAATTAAATTGTCAACCATGTTACTTATAATGCATGTCAGAATAAAATTTATTCAAATGTCTATTACCTGTTGGGACAGAACGGAGTAGCTCGGCTCTCAAACTTGGTAGAAAGGAATCGATTTTTTCCCAAGTTAAAGCCCATAACCTGGTATAACCGTCCGGTGTATGAAAAATTCCTGTAAAATATACAGAGAAAATGATCATTTTAATTTCTATATTATTATTATTATTATTCTGCTAACATGTACAAATTGATAATGAATTGAATTCATACCTGCAGTTTCCATGACCAATAAAAGGTTCTTCAAACTCTCTGGAATTGCTTCAACCAACAACTCACTTCTCTCCGAGTGATGCATGTACTTGTTCAAAAAGTCAAGGATCTGAAGCCATAGTCCCATAAAGCTTTCAAGTTGAAGGAGTGGAGTCAAATGTTGTAAAAATACTCGACTAAGTAAAGTGACGGCTCTCATCCTCGTCTCTTCCATCCCGGATGGATCAGACGGACTCAAAGGCTCCAATAGTTTTCCCATGAGTGGAAACAATACTGTAACGAAAAGAAATATTTTCTCTTAGATTTTTCTTCTACCTGTATATAATTGTATAATATATTTGTACTATACTATAGCCTATAGTCTATAGGGTACTTTCAATTAGATAACTTACCTTCATTAAAACAAGAATACCATTCTGATGCTGACAATTGTTGTAAATCATGAACCAATAGTGCACCTTTGAGATAGTTTAATGCAGTAGTCCTCACTTGTTTTCTCGAATCAGAGCATAAAATGACGATTGCTTGTAAAATTGGTTTCCATCCCAGTGTCCAAATTGAGGCATCAGCTGAACTTCGAATTACTTCTGAATTTTCTTTTTGCCACCATTGAAATATTTGGGCTGCTCTCAAGTGAAGTGTATGTAATAAATCTAATAATTGAACGGACACTTGATGACTGAAAAAAAAACAAAATTCATACATTAGTGGAAAATTTACTAGAGGCAATATTTTGAAAAAATAATCAAATCAAATAATACTCACCTGGCAGCGATTTGGTCTTCCGAGTCACTCTCGTCTGCATCGTAATTTGTAGTTCCAGGACCAGGAAATGATTTTGATTTAGTGAGACCAGAAGGTTGTTGAAGATCGTTATTGTGGGATGGTTTCTTTCCTCTCTTCTTCTTCCCTTGACTAACATCACTTCTACTAGTTCTTACTTTCATGGTTGATGCTTCTACAAATGATTTGATTGCGGCAACGCATAGGGTGAAATTATCAGGTGTCTACAAAAAAAAGAACAAATTATGGTTATAACATGTGAATGCAAGAAGCGCTTGAAAAAAGCTTATTTTTGTGTAACAGTCGAGATTCAAGACGTGAGAGATTGTCTTCGAAAAACTTACAATATGTGCTGCATCCCTCACCAAGAAGGACAAAGTTTCACAACTTTTTACGAGAGATTTTGGATCAGGATAAAATAATTGACGTTCTATTGGGGCTCCCAGGACCTGTTGCGGTTGTGGAGGAGGAGCCGGTGTATTAGAATTATGTAGACGACGAGGAGATTGTGGCTGTTGCTGTTGTTGATCGTCTTGTGTTAAAAGGATCCAACTTTGGGCAGGTGAAACATTACCATTACGTATATTTTCATTTGAACTTCTGATTTCTAATTCACTATCACTTGTGTAACCCCGGTCAGAACCACTAGAATATCCGAATCCTGGAGCACTTCCCCCTAATTGGGGAATTGGATCTTGTGACACTGAATGTTGTAATGTGGGATAACCTAATTGTGACTGCTGTTGATTGGAATAATTTAATAGGGAATTCATTTTTGGATCATTTGATGGTAATTGAAACTGTTGTTGCTGTTGTTGTGGTGGTGGTGGTTGTGAAACAGCATTTGTCAGGGCTGGTGGCACTCTCCCAGCTCCCACATATTCTAACAAAGTGAATATTATAGTCCATTCTTCAGCTGTGTGAATATTAGCTGCTGTTGTTTTCAGAATTTCGTGGAGTCCAAAACTCATTTGTTGACTTAATTGAATTACGGCTGCTGGACGAAGATACAGTAAAATTTTGAGAGATTGTAGAATCTACAGAAAGATCAGAAAAGCAGACAATTAGGGTAGATCCTCCTAATTCTGGACAGAGGGAATAGCTCAGGTCACAGAGGTCCTTCGGTCATGAGACCGATGTGTCTTATTCCCAATGTATTGAGCTACCTCTCAGATAATTTTTGG
>WJFB01002555.1:0-18440 GCA_009870185.1 Pygmarrhopalites habei
CTTCTATAGCGTCCAAGGATCTGACATTTGCTGTAATGGGAGCATTATTGACTGTTGACCCACCAGCTGTACCCTTATAGTTGTACTGGGGACTTTCAGGAGGAGGAGTAGAGTTTGAAGGAGGTGGAAATTCAATAATTTCAGGTTTATTTAATTTATCTTCAATTTTGTCCTTTACTGCCTCTTTAGCATCTTCTATAGCATCCAATGATCTAGGACTGTCACTAGTGGAATTAATACTTGCTGTTGAATTACCTTCCACCATAATATCTGATGATGACCCATCTGAAGCAGATCTTGAAAATAATTGTTGGTCAGGACCGGATGGTCGGGGAAATATCCTGTCAGCATACCAATTTAATTTGTTGAGTGGGGCAAAACTAAGGAGACGTAGAGTGTCAAGTCGTCCAATTTCTTGAATAATTAGTCTCTGAGTTTCATCATTGACGGATTTCAAAGCGGATGTTGGAATTGCAGACAACACTTCACCTGTGAATTGGAAAAAAAATACACAAATTAAATACTTTTTTATTAGCATAGGTAAAATTATAATAAGCACGTTAGAAATTCTAACTTAGAATAAACATTTCAAAAAATATACATACTCGCATGATGGATGAGAGACATGAATACTGAATCAAGTAAGTAAATAACAATTTTTGTGAAACAAAAACTTACCACCAATTGCTCTGGCTTCTGGAGGACTCAAATTTTCAAGGATGTGACCCGTTCCACTCACCCCTTTCATTGTCAAATAATCCAAAACTTTTTCCAGCACACATCTTCGGATCTCACAAGGGAAATCGACTTCATGGAAAAATCGTAAATTGTACAATTCACGCCGGTACTGATTGATGACAGGAAGAATGTCGACGGGTGAAATACTTTGAATATCTTGACAGGACAAACCAAAGAGAGCCAACTGAAGTTCTAATTGTGATCCAATTGGAGACTGACCGAGTAAATCCAGTGCTGTCCATCGAGTTTGATTGGCATGATGAAGCCATGTAGCCAAAAGATTTTTTGGTAATAATTTTGCTTGAACTGAAGTAATACCAAATTTCCCAGTCTCTGGCATTTCTAAAAGAGTTTTGATGAAGATTTTGATATTTGCCTTCATAGCCCTGGGATTGACCAAAGACAAAATTTGACTGGGATCACTTGAACTAAGAATATTTTTAATTATGGTGGGATCAGACAGACGGACACGCTGCATAATGACAGAGAGTTGAGAGGGTAACATTCCTGGAGACTGTTCAATGAGAGCTCTTCGGACTTCATTTCGGACAGATGATGAAGCAAGTACTTGGGTCATGTTGACAGCTGGAATTCCTTGTTGGAATGGGGCAGGCATCATGAACACATAGTCTGGTTTCAGTTTGTCAGGGAGTGACTCTAAAATTTTGCTTGTGATCCACCAAATTTGAAAACGAGTGTACTTTACCTTGGACTTGAGTGAGGCCATCGAAGTTGGGTCAGAGAGTGTGGCACGGAAAGAAAATAATTGGGATTTTGGAATCACATTCAACTTATCTGCTACCCCCGACTTGTCAGCAGCACTAATTGATCTCGTGTCAAGTTCCACGTCACCCCCACCACTACTACTATTTTTATTGTTATTTAAAGTTCCATTAACATTCGCTGTCAGATTGGCAATCTCTTGATTGGATGGTAATTGTGCCAGCATTGGGACAGATTGCCCGGGTTGTTGTTGTTGCTGAGAAATTGATGGAGTCACAGAAACTTGTTCAGATGGGCTCATTGATTGCTGTCCCATATTTCCTTGTTGTTGTTGTTGAGAAGTAGGTGAGACTAAAGATGGATTTGTCACATCTCTTGCTTGCTGCTGTTGATTATTATTTTGATTTCCAGGTACAGGGAAACTAATCACATCCTGCTGTGTCTGAGACTGTTGTGTTGTTTGGGATTGCTGAGGCTGTTGTTGTTGTACCTGAGTCTGTTGTGATATTTGAGTCTGCTGTGGCTGAGCTTGTTGTAGAGTTGACGATGATCCTTGTTGACTACCAGGCAATGGAAAACTAAATGGCCCACCTGATTGTTGCGGTTCAGGTAATTGTTGTTGTTGATTAGAACTTACAATTTGCTGACCTGTAGGCTGAGACATTGGTGATGAAATCGGGGTTTGTTGCTGTTGTTGTGGGTAATAATAAGGAGTTTGGTAGACAGGCGGTTGATAATAATATGGAGTTTGATAGGGAGGTGGTTGGTAACTTTGATCATTAGAAGTTGGTGCTGCTGGTGGAGGTGTCACTGGAGGAGGAGATGAGATTGGAACCTGTTGTTGCGGAAGTGATTGTTGTTGTTGAGGAGGAGACATGGGGGGAACAATGGGTGATTGTTGATTCACAACTCTTGGTGATGCGGGTTGTTGTTGCCTTTGACTGGACTGTGATTGTGGTTGCATCATGGGCTGTTGTGGTTGTTGTTGATAGGGTTGTGAAGGATAATTTTGTTGTTGTTGTTGTGGATACCCATATTGTTGAGCCTGGACGGGCATATTTCCTCTGTAACCATACTTGTCTCCTGTATCGTAGGCTGCTTCCCGTTCTCCTAATCCACCTCGATCATTTGGCACAACACTCTGTTGAAACCGGAGTCGTTGATCCGAACGAGGATTAATTCCGAGACGTTGTTGATACAGATGTGCTGGGAGGGAGTCGGGTCTTGAAATCATTTCTCCATACCTCACAATGGAAAGGAGGGTGAGACAGGCTACAAAGACCTACAACAGGAATAATCAAGTCAATTTAGAAACACAAGGTGGTTTAAAAATAGATTATAAATATTTAACACACACACAATACAAAATCAATTTAGGAGAAAATCACACACTTGTTCCATCCCAATATTTAAATTTCTTCTTTTAAATGAAAAAATGCACAATATCCCTATTTTCTACGTATGATTTTGTCTAAAAAATTATAATAATTACCCTCATGATGATGCCGGACTGGAGGATGAATGAGGGAGCTCTGGTTGTTACAGTGTGTCTCTTCAAGGAGAGAGTGAAGAAGTCGTGGTCAAGGAGTGACCAATTGTACAACTGAGAAAATTATCATATGACTCTATTCAATCACTGTATTGAGTACATGCCTTGGGTACGGAGTAAATTTCATGATTGATAAGAAAAAATTTGACTATCGGTACAATTTACATGTTGAAAGAGTGTAAAACTGTATTATGTATGTATGCATACATATGTGTGTGAATTCAATCCTAGGTATGCATTCACCACTTTGTACATTCGGAATGTTCAGTCAAATTTGTCACAAATTTACATTTAGTCTTCAAACCTCTGTATTGAACGTTTACCTTGATAGTCCGAGAAGCGTGGAGAGGGCAATGTCCTGTGTCTTTGGAGTTTTTCCTCTCGGAAAATTATATGAATGTACTTAAAATCTAATATGAATTATAAATTGTAAAAACATAAAAGTTTTGATGATTAAAACGTCCAATTCCTCCCCTTGGCTGTAGTTCACAAAATGAAAAAACAAATGTTCAAATGTCCTGTTCCATGTAAAATCATTTGGATATTATTCTGATTTTGTTTTCTCAAAACTGTCCTCGATAAACCGAGTAGTAAGTATAATATATTCATAATATTAAGTACACAGTAGACAATTTTACCCTTATTCTGCTTCTCTCCATGATATCTGTATGAATTTGTATGCCAATGAGACACAGAGAGAGAGAGAGTTGTAAGTACATATGAACATTTTTTCTTTTCAGTGCAAATATGCTAAGATGTTGGATGTGATGAAATAAAGAGAGAAAGTAGACAGTTGAGGGAGTAAAATTGAAGTAGAACAGATCTTATTTATTAATATTGATTGTTTATTTGTTAGCTTGGTACAAGTTCACAGTTGACGTCGCACACATCCACATCATCCTCATCATCCTCCTCCTCCTCCTCATCATCATCAATATTAACATTAACATTTAGATTCTTCTCTGACGGACTACCCTGACTTGAATTGTCATCTTGGTTACTATGATTATTATCCTGGTCTACAGGAGGAAGAAGTTGGGGAGCATTGGGTTCTCTCTTCTCTCCAGTCAACCAGTATGTACTCAGTTTCCCTTTACCCTGCAAAAAGTCACAAACAAAACACACACACAGAGTTTGTAGTTACATGAGGCAGATTTCATTAGTTGTATTCCAAATCCACACGCAATCCTTGTTGCATACAACAATGTTAATACAATTAGTAGACAACCCCTGCCCTGGTTGTCACACACACTTTTCGATTATAACTTGCATAATGCCTAGGTTCAAGAGGGGAAGGGAACACACACACACACACACGACATAGTAATTCATTATATGAGGATTAAGTTTCTCCATTATGAAACAAATTGTACTTTTACATGTAGGTAGAGTAGCAGCAACTGTCTTTTATGAGAGTACATAAATAATCTCACAATTAACACCCAAAACCATATATATAAATAATAATTCTGACGGTCAGCATTATAACATATTATAAATCTACGTGTGCACATTGTATAGTGTGCTCCACACTAAATTATGTCATGTTAACTTTTTCCTCATTTATCAAATGGATACTAAATGTTGCAGAAATTTCTGAATATAATAATACGATGTATGTAGTGTGCATTAAACATTTCTTCATCCCACACAAAACACATAACTTACTAATCATGAGGAGACTGGATAAAATGGAAACATTTAAAACTTTTCTGACAATGATCTTTTGTTCTGTCCATACAATTGTATAGTATATAAGTACGTGTGCGTGTGTGTAGAAACGGATCCGGAAATTTGAATATCCAAAAATTTTCAACGTTGCAAAATTAGGCTAAGAAAAGTGAAGTTGTCAAGTTAAAAAAACACGTAGAAAGACTTTTAACTTAAAAGGATTTTGATGTACTGCTCTACATTCTACATTGTGTGTAGGCTGGTAATAGAAGGAGAAAATCTTCCCTTTTACCCCCTTCTTATCTGTCCTGTGTGTATGTGTGTGTGTGTGTGTGGTACCATCCTTGCTTTTATATACAAGGGGCTTTGCGTCAAAAGATAAAGTATAACACAGTAACTCACATAGTCTTTCCTTTATATTAGCCTATAAAATGTAAAATCGTTCCTTTTCTCTTACTTTGAGTTCCACTTCTCCTCTCAGGTCCAGGACAAACGTTTTAAATACATCCAATGCCTCCTTTGTCGTCGGACTTACATGAATTTTCAAAGCTACAGTGTCATTCAAAAAAATTCACAATTATCATCATCATTATTCGACCCATTTCCATCCACCCTCCTAAATTTGAATGTCTCAGTGGAAAGGGAGAGAGTTCAAAATTGTGGCCACAATTGTATTTCTTTTATTGAACATTTTTTTCAAGTGACTATTGTTCACTCTCCATGTACGTGAACATTGTACATGTCCATGGTTATATTATGTTATACATTACATACATACACACACGCGTACGTGTGTGTACATGTTGGGAATTCTCTCGAGATTTTCCTACAACAAAAGTCCCACACTGAATGCACAGAAATGTTAGACAATCTTAGTATAGAAATTGAATTTCCTTTCTCTCTCTCTCTCTCTCTCTCTCTCTCAAAGAGACGGCTTTCACTTTCAAATCCGCTTTTTTATTCCTATACTAAACCCTATAATGTTTTTTCAATACACCATCTCCTCCCACACCAAATACCCTCTCCATATAGTGACAATAGTCTAAAAACCCTTTTATATGTAAAGGAACGTGGAATTACTCTCAAGAATAAGGGGAGTGGAAGGGAATAGCATTAGTTGACTGGAGTAGTGGATATTTATATATGTGTACTGTAGTATGTACATGCTCGGGTGATTGAAGGAGTGATGGGAGAGAGTAACGAGGAGACACCATAATGGCTATGCACCCAGGCCATTTCGACTACATTAGCTAACTACTGTACGTGGAGACAGAGAGGGGAAAAATTCATCCTATTTTGTCCTAGTTTAGTTGTCACTTGAATGTCCCATATAAAAAATAATTAACTATTCATGGCCGACTCTATTCACCCACAGCCTGTGCAAATACCCCTATCCAATGCAAAGTACATTTCATTATACGTATTCATCATGTACTATTGTAATTAAGTCTTACGTTCCCCGTTCGACTCCATTCGACTCGCTGTGTTGACTTTTTCAAAAAAAAATATAGGGAAAAAACAGATTAATAATAATTGACAAAGTAAAGTACCCAGGCGGATATAGTACTGATATTATCGTGTTGATGAGGTTTTCTAAAAAAATATTGTAATTTACCTGTATCACCAAAGAGACAAAATCTAGGCATTTTTTGCCCCACAACGCCTGCACACACGGGACCTGCGTCACAGACAATAAAAAAACATGACACCAAATGAAACGAAATTAATTAATTAATCAATCAACTCGGTCTGGTGAATAGAATTGTGACACACAAAAGCCAGTGTGTAGATACTTTATATGCATGCATGACAATTGTACACAATCTCATGTTTTTTGTTGAGTCCGATTCTTTTCCATGATATTCACCATGTTTAGAGAGGAAACCAAGGAACTTTTAGCTTTTCATGGAAGACTAGGACGAGGAGGAAAGATATTTCATTCTGAGGTAGAAAAAGTTGAGTTGGGAGAAAATTGAAAGTTGAGGAACGAACCTGTGTGCATTCCAATTCTTAGTTTGAGTTGATCTCCGGGTCGATGACGAATACGGAATTTGAAGACAGCTTCACGGAGAGCGAGTGACATGCGAGCAATTTCCCTGGCATGGGCAATACCATTTCTCACGGGTAACCCAGACACAACCATGTAAGCGTCCCCAATTGTTTCCACCTATTCTTTAAAGTCCCCCAAAAACTGTCTCATTCAATAAACTCGACAATAAAGAGAGAGAGAGAGAGAGATGAAAATGAAATATTGACCATTTAAGAATGACGCTTTAAACAATGGGCAAACCTTGTAAACATCAAAGTTCTCGATTATAGAGTCGAAACATGTGTACAGGTCATTTAACAGATCAACAACCTGAAAAACAAACATAAATAATTGTCATCTAATTCACACGCTCCATCAGTTCAGTGACAAGTACACAATATAATGCTGTGTTCTTGGAATATATAGCAGTATTCAAAATATACATCACTATTTAAAATAAATGGGATTGGTTGGAGGAGAGAAAAAGTAAGGAGATATGCAAAACTGGAGAACTGACAGGAGTGACAGTGACAGTCAAGGAAAAAAGTTGTTGTTGTCATTTATATTCTTTCCCTGGTGAACCTCGTATTTCTCACATTTATCAATAATAGGAGGAAAAAGGAATTTCCCATCTGTTCTATTCTTACCTCCATTGGACTGCTCTCAGCTGAGAGAGAAGTAAAACCCACAATATCAGAGAAGTAGACAGTGACACTGTCAAATGTCTCTGCCAGGACTGGTTGACCAGCAATGAGGGACCGAGCAACAGATCTACACCACAAACAGGGGAAAAATCCATAATCAGAAAACATATATATTTGTGAATACTAAATTGTTTTTTACATTTCATTCTTTCATAGTTAAAATTGAACTGCTATTATACTTCACAAACTACATGTACATCTGAAAAGAATTGATGTCTATTATTTTGCTATATGATCAGTGTTAGGATTCATGATGTGAGGTTAGGTAGAAGGGAAATACATGCAGATAATAATAAAATATCTTATTGTAATTTGAACAATTTGTGTCTGGAGAGAAGTTGAAAAAAGACTTTTTGTTAAAAAAAAAAAGAAAAAGAGGTAGAAAGGTAGTAATTGTTCTCAATATAAAAACTTGCTTTGAGTGTCCTCCATGCAAGGAGAAATCGTCAGAGTATTTTCATGAACGTACTTTGGAAGGAGTTGGTAGAGAACCTCCTCACATTTTCTCTTCTCCTCCAAATAGTCGGCTGTTCTCTCCGCGACGACGGCCTCCAAGTTATTCGCGTATTGCTCCATTCTCGAGAGTAAATTATCCACCAGACTCGATCCGTGTTCATTGTTCCTTTTTGTTATAATTATTGAACGATAAATAGACACAATATTATCTTCTCAACCCAAACTTCTCTCTCTCTCTCTCTCTCTCTCCATCTCCCTCCTAGCTCTAGCTCTGTCTCTGTCAAAAACTTTTCATCCAACTTTGCCATCTCAATCCCATTTCATTCGTGTGTGCATTTTCTGCTCCCCCTCTCTTCACTTTCATACGTATGTACTTTCAATATATAAATTCTCCTATTCCATCCTCTCTCTCAATTCATTCATCTCCTCCGTCCATTCAAAGATTACAAATCTACTCTCCAACTCTTCTTGATATGCACAGCCCAGATTTGAACAGCAAAAATGAATACACAGTACACACACATCAAACAGAGGGATACACACTCGGAGACAGACGGAGAGAGAGTACTATTATTATAATGAAAATTCTACTGCATTTTAACACGAAAAGGGGGAAAACTTTTGAGAAAGTCCCACTGTACACAACACAGTGCTACTGTAACGTAATAATGTAGAGTGGAAATGATGATATGTAGTAGGGAGGAAAGTACCGGTTCAAACGACGGAGAGTCTGTTTAAGTTGACCGAAATCGGGGCGGTCTATCGGGTCCTCAGCCCAACTTCTTGTGAGCATATCAATGAAACTTTCATCATCGTATGTGACTTGCCTTAATGATGGACGAAGTACTGTTTTCCCCACTAAAATTTTCACGATATCTACACAAAACAAAATAACATTACGATAATACATGATCCTCCCAAATTGAATGGTGCGGGTGTACAGGAACCGTATCTTTCCAAATAGTAGTTCATTAAGTAGAAAGTAATTTACTGTCTATTTTTAATTTTTGAAAACCAGGAGAGGACAAACTACATTAGTACGATTTTACTATTTGAAAAAAATACATGCAGTATGTACCGGGAGCTCAATTTTTTATTTTAAAAATCTCTAGATGCAACTTCAGAAAGGCATGGCTTGTACCGTAGTAAACTATTCAACTCGGCTATATTTGCAATTTGTAAATTGATTAAATTAGAGTGGGAGTGAGGGAGACGGGCAAGGAGAGAATAAAACAGGAATCGACATGAAAAAAAGATGGGAGAAAAGGCCATTTCAAACAATGAAAAGAAGAAGCTCAGTAAATAGTCAACACTCACTTGTCATTGTGCTGAGGAGGATGGGATGAGGAAAAAGAAACAAGAGAAGGAATGTTTTGAAAATAGAAAGTACGTAGAGGGAATATAAAAAAAATCTCCATATATATGCAAATATACATTAACTCCAGCCGCACTTTTTTCCGTCTCTCCCCCCCCCCCCTTCCCTCCTCTTTTCCTCCAGCAGAAAATGGTTAAAGAGAAGCAGAAGGAGTTGATATGAATACATGTATACGGAATACATTTTGAAAAAATAAATATATGATACCTTGTGGAGAGTAATCTTCCTCTGTAAAGAATGGCCCTTGTCGGGCTGCGATCTCATGAACGATAATAGCAAAAGAATAAACATCGCCTTTTTGTGTTCCTTCAGGCGGTGGATTTGCCAAACGAAGGATTTCAGGGGCTGTCCACAATTTCCCTGAAAATATCACACAAATACACCATACCACCCATTACAAAGTCAATATGGACCCACACACACACACACACACACAAATACACACGGAGGGGGAATTCTGATACAATCTGAGAGGTAGACAGAAAAAAAGTTATTCAATGCCATCCCTCCTTTCTTGTTTTCTCTCTTTTCTATTTTCACCATGTATAATGTATGTGTGTGAAGGAGGAGGGTATTGTCATTTTTTTCTGACTTTCTCAGAATTCATTGAAAGGAGAGAGAAAAGAAAGTAAAGTAAACCCTCCGTATCGTTCTTTCAAACCATCTCCAGGACTTTGGTTCTGTCCTTGGAATGCCAACTAAACTGGCTAAAGGTGGAACAAGGGAGTAGAGAAAAAGAAGAGGTCAGAAAAGAAGAGGAGAGAAAAAGAAGGAGAAACTTACGACGAAATGCGGCATACGAATTAGTATCTTCAGAATTATGTTCAGGCCCTCTCAAAGTATGTAAGCCAAAGTCAGCGACTTTTTGGAAAAAAAAGATAATAAATTGGTTAGTACTTTTTCATACACACTGTCTTACCAACTTGTCATTGTATGTACAAAACATATTTAAAAAATCAAATGAATACACAATTCTTTATACCTTTGAGGACGAAACGTGAATCAACTACGCAATTACTTGACTTGAGATTTCCATGTGATCGGATCTCACTCGAGTGTAAGTAATTCATAGCCTGCAATATTTCACACACACATAGACCAAAGAAACGATTTGAATATTCATACATAAAGACATTAATGAGTCACTATGATGTGACATCTTTATTTTCAAGGAAACTTGCGAGGAATCATGGAATTAAGCCATACACAACTTGTATTTTACATGACACTTAATTAAATTACGGAATTATTAAAAAAATGAAAAAGCTTACTTTGACAATATCCTGCATGAGACTGTATCGAAAAGTCCAGTCCAGTGTTAATTGGTCATTCTCTAAAATATCCTGAAGACTTCCTCTTGGACAGTACTCGGTCAGAAGGAATAAATGGGGCTGATCCACGGACGCCCCAATGAAACGCACCAAGTGTTCATGTACCATATCTTTCATCTAAAGTACACAATTTGATGAACAATTCCCAGGTCAAATCGTTCTTCTAACATTTGAAAATTAATTTGAAGAGATTATTAAAAGTTTTACATTTTTGAGTTCAAGCATCAAGCTACGAGTTAGCTCAATACGATCCCTATTGATTTTTTTGACGGCCACGATATTTCCCTAAAATAGTAAAATGTAATATAATTTTCTCTTCCTTTCTCCCTCTCGCTCTCTCCTTGTCATCCATTTGTGACTATTTGGAGGGCACCAGGGATACACAATGTGGATACAGTATACAGTGGTGCATAGTGGAAAAAGGATGAGGATGCTTTATAGGAACATGTCAAAATTTCAATGAAAAATCTCCCTTACTTTGTAAAATGCCTGTAAAACAAAAAAAGAAAAGTAGTTTAGTGATTTATATACATTAACACACTATCGTTTGAACGAATAAACAACGTTATGCAAAGTGAAAGAAAAAAAGGCGCCGTTGGTGCACTGTGTATGAAAAATTCTCATTGCGAATCTCAACCGGTTTTTTTTGCGTTTCCGAGTTATTTTTTTGGATGTGTGAAATCTTCCTTTTTATTAGATTAGAGGGCAGTATTCAAGGTAAGCACGAGGAAATAATAATAATAATAATAATAATAATTATTATTAATAATAAATATTCATTTGAACTTGATCACATGATTTGCGGATTCTAATTGTTGTAGTTTTCTAATTACATCATAATTATTTCTTTGTAGATGGCAAAGGGAGGACGTAGAAAGCCTAGTAATGAAGTAATGACAGTTGACCAACCTTCTACTTCATCATCTTCAACTTTTCCAATCAACAGCAAGAGTGAAATGTTCGAGGAATTGAATAAACTTTACTGGGAGTTTTATGATGTAAGTATGGACTAGTTGTTTTCATTTTTGAAATATTTAACAGACATTTTGACCTTTAAATGGAAGAAATGTGTCTACAACGTGTACAATATTTTTATTGTAGAAATGGAAGGAACTGTTCGTTGCCACTTCGAGAGATATTGACAAGTATCGTACAGTCGAGACTACAAAGTTGCATAATCATACATCGATTCAGTATAAGAAGAACAAAAAACTGATTGACGTCACTAAAGTGAGCACAAGTTAATTCCTACTGATTTCACGTGTATATTTCTCTTTTTTGCTATGAAACAAATTTGTGACGTCTACTTTGATGCATTGCATTCATTATTATTATTATTATAGCTCCGACAAGTTCCATGTTTAAGGGTGTGGATCACGGAATCCCGGGACAACCTTTACCCGCAAAAATGTGTGTCACCATTGCAGCAATGTTAATAGAGATGAAACTCCTTGTACTGGTGTTCCGCAATTATGGAACCTCTGTGTCCCAATTTGGAGCCCCGTTTATCGAATCGAAACTAACTGTAAGCGGTGTAAAAAGGTTGCACTTGGAAAACTGAATCCTTCACCAAACAAACCTCCAGCTTGTACTCGTGAGGGCGGCTACGCAAGTTTTTAAGACTTGTCATCTATCAATGTCCGTTCTCTCTTCCCTGAACATGTTAAATCTGGAGCTATTATTGTCAAAGGAATGAAATTTGGACAGACAACAAAGAGAGTTTTTGTCAATGCTCTAATAACATTTATGCTAGATGATCCTCTAATTACAACAGTAAATGGACTGCAACAGATGTTGAGGCGTGAAGTACGAGCCATGACCATTGTGAGCGAGCGTGATGAATTTCAAATTGTGAAAATTGAAGAGAGGGGACTGGAGTGGGGACTTGACGATGACTGGACAGCAAAGGCTGTTTGCGAGAAGAACATGTATGATGTAAGTACTGTCATGAATACTGTTTCCTTCTCTCTGTTTGTGTGTACACACGTACTTATGTGTCAAATAATATTGCTATTTTTCAGTTGGCTGACATTTTGGCCAACATCTTTTTGAACCTTAAAACTAAAGAAAGAAATCGTAAGAAGAGACAAGAAATCCAAACT
Organism: Pygmarrhopalites habei; assembly: GCA_009870185.1. Classification (NCBI taxonomy): domain Eukaryota; kingdom Metazoa; phylum Arthropoda; class Collembola; order Symphypleona; family Arrhopalitidae; genus Pygmarrhopalites; species Pygmarrhopalites habei. The sequence continues at coordinate 12,679 of WJFB01002555.1, forward strand.
GAACTAATGATCAAACAATTGCGTCTCAAACCTCAGTATGAGTATTCTTCTCTGTTCATCTTTAAAACTCATTTGGCTAAACGTGGCGCAAAATTAATTTGGGAAAGCACAGATGAAGAACGACAGAAACTAGTGTTTGTGCCAGAAGATGAGAAGGAGGGACAGAAAGTGACGAAGAAGAATAGAAAGGGACTCATTTACATCTATGCCGTGGAGGCTGATGATTATGTATTGGTAAGTCTGTCTTCCACATTGTTACCTGTGTATATTATATATATTGTATATTATTAAATGAATGATTACTATTACTTTCTGTTAAGTACAGATCGATGTTGGATGTACAAAAACCAATAAACCCAGAGATCACGGAACGCATGCTAGAACAGCTCTGTCAGTGTATAAGAAGACTCAAACTGCCCTCAAGTCCTTCAGTTGTGTACTGTATTATGTCAAAGAAGAACAAGGGTTTGATGATCTTCAATGTTACAAAATATCTTCCTCTTGGCTCAAATGAAAGGATGGTCTTTCAAGAATGTCATTCCACCCTTCACTGATGGTTTGAAACAGTTCAACAACAACAACAACTGGAAAGAGATTGAAATGATTAAAGATGTAGAGGGCAAGTTTGCTGAGATTACCAATCTACCTAACAAGCCGATCAAAATGCTCAATGAAGATATTATGAAGAATTTCACCGACGAACAATTTGACGTGATGAAGAATTTCGCAAATGTATTACTGAAGGTTGAGATGGGGATTGAATATGATTGGGCCAATGACCAACTCAAGTTTAGTACATTCAAATAATGGATTCTATTCATGGCTCTGTTCCGTATTTACTATTACGTAAGACGGCTATTTGCCAGTACGAATCACAATTATGAAAAGAAATAAGAGAAAAAACACGTTAATTGTCCGGGTCTCCCGCCCCCGCTGATGCATAGGAATGTTCATTACTGTTTTTTGTGCCGTATGAATCACAGCACAGTCCCAGCACGGATAAAAATTCCGATTTTCATCGAATTTTGAATATTCAGAGGTCAACACTTCAAGGTTTTTCAAGTTACCCAGGAAGTAAGGTATCATTTAACATAAACTGGTAACGTTCATTTGCGTTCTCTCGTAAACTTTATTTTGAGTTTCTCAATTGTTGTCTCATGTACCGACATGACGAGGAAACATGATCCGAATTATCGGACATGATCCGTAAACTAAAGTATATTCTTAATATTAGATAATTGTGAAACTCACAACCAGTTTATGTACATACAGTCACATACATTTACATGATGAACGATGTGTTTAATTGCCATTTAAGTTTGGATTTATCATACACGTTGTGTTAATTCACATCGTTGGTACGCAGATGGCGTACTATCCATACTTTCAATCTTTTCACCTCTTGTCTATTAGTTTGTTGTTTGACAGTTTAGTATGGGAAAACGTCGTCACTCTAGTGACTCGGAGTCATCGACCCGTTCGAGGTCAAAGAAAAGGTCTCGTTCATCTAAACACCGACTTAAAAATTTGGAGTCGACGGTGGAAAAATTGACTGTTGCTGTCCAAGCGCTCGTCAGTCGTCCTTCCGACTCTTCTCCATCAACCAGAAATGATTCTCGTTCAACATCAACTCGACGATCTACATCTTTACCAAGAGATTCCAAGGAAAAGTCACTTACACCGTCACCTTACTCAAAGAGTCGGAGAGGAGATCGAGATCGTTCACGATCAGTCTACTCTGTTCACTCACGGGGTATTTCTATTCATCTACCTTGTGTAGAGAGAGACGTCAACAAAGGTGACTGTACAGATCATGACAAACTCAAGTCTACCACCTATCCTGACACCTTGGCGTTGCTCAGTGATGGTCTAAATCCTCCTCCCAAGGAAGGAGAGCCAATGATGGAAGAAATTTCATCTGTCTGGTCACAGTTTGTCAAACAAGGTCTAGTTCAGATAGCCGTAAAAAGCTACAAGATGACTATTCTACTCCGTCCAATGCTTTATTTCTGAGAGCTCCAGAGTTAAATCCTGAGCTAAAGTTAAAGCTGAGTCAACAAACAATCACTCGTGATGGTCATCTTGCCAAATTTCAGAATAAAGTCGGAGTCAGTCTATCAATTCTTGGATCTAGTCTGTCCGCAATCATTTCGGCAGATACTCCTTTGACTAAGGGCATTGGTGATGCTGCTCGAGTCTTGTTGGACTTTCAGGATACTCTGACAATGCACAGACGAACTTTGATTGTACCAACCGTGAATAACATATCGAAGGATGTGAGGAGCATGTTATACGGATCACCCGTCGACACTCTTTTATTTGGATTAGAGCTTCACAAAAGCATTAAAACTACAAAAGAGTTGTCAACAATTGCCAAAGATATGGGTGGAAATGATCAGTCAACCCAAAAGTCGCCGACTAAATCCAAGCCCTCTACCAAGAGGCCAAGATCAGATGATCCGTATACCTCCACCACCAACAACAACAAGAGTTCTTTAACCTCCCGGGGCCCGTCCGGTCGGACCAGGAGGACTTGGGGCGGGCGTCAGTACAACAAGAAGACAACGACGTACTCATCCAAGAGGAAATAAGTACGGTACCTTCAAATTTGTGTCTGGCAGGACGTTTGTCTTATTTTAAAGATAAATGGTCAACTATTACTGACGACGACTCTGTCTTGGATATGTTGAGTGGGTACAAATTGCCCTTTACCTCTATCCCAGTCCAGCACATTCAACCACGATCAAAAATTTTCTCACAATCGGAAGAAAATTCCATGGATCATATGATCCGTATAATCCATCAAATTGGTGCAGTGGACATTGTGGATGACTGTGATGGGCAATTTGTATCCTCTATATTTCTAGTTCCAAAATCCACTGGTGGCTATAGGTTTATAATAAATCTAAAACCCCTAAATAACTTTTTAGAGGTACAACACTTTAAGATGGAAGATCATTGTACTGTGAGAAAGTTGATGTGGCCAAATTGTAGCATTTATTGATATATCAGATGCTTACATGCATCTTCCTATCTATAAGCCTCATAGGAAATACCTACGATTCAGGTGGAAAGGAGTTTTATACAAGTTCACTTGTTTATGTTTTGGTCTGTCGACCGCTCCCAGGGTGTTCACCAAATTAATGAAACCTGTAATGGCTCATTTAAGGAAGCAGCAACTTTTATCTGTCATCTATTTAGATGACATTTTATGTATATCTTTTTCTGTCGTCTCTTGTCACGATAATGTCCAAAGATCCGTATACTTACTGGAATGGTTGGGCTTCAGCATTAACTATAGGAAATCAAATTTGACACCTTGCACTCGCATACTCTATCTGGGTTTACTATTTGACTCTGTTCAAATGGTCGTTTCACTCCCAGAATCAAAGAGGAAACTAATTTCAATGCAGTGTACAAATCTCTTGAAAAAGTCGAGTCACATGATCCGTACAGTGACAAAAGTAATTGGCACTCTTGTATCCGCAAGTCCAACAGTTCACCTCGGTATATTGCATACAAAAGTAATTGAAAGATGCAAATATTTAGCTCTTTCTACAAATGAGGAGAACTTTAATGCCAAGATGACATTAGACTCTGGATCCATCGAGGACTTGACATGGTGGTTGTCACAAATTTCTTCTGCTTTCAACCCAATCAGAGCCGACTCATTTGACCATGTTTTTTACTTTGATGCCTCTCTTTCGGGCTGGGGAGCAGTTTACTGATCACATAAAGCCCGTGGATTTTGGTCGGATGCTGAGTCCGAAAATCATATAAATTATCTTTGACTATTGGCAGCCTTCTACGGTCTGCGATGTCACGCAAAAGATTTTAAGAATTGTCAAATTCTTCTCCGCATTGACAATCAAGTAGCGATTGCATACATAAATAGACAAGGAGGCATTCAATACCCCCACCTCCATAAGATAACAAAGTCAATATGGGAATGGTGTATGATTAGAGGGATCTATATCTTTGCCTCTTATATAAGATCAAGTGAAAATGTCATGGCAGACAAACTATCACGATCTGACAGCAGCAATTCGGAGTGGGAACTAGGCACTTCTTTTTACAACAAAATATGTCATGTATATGGATCACCCAATATTGACCTGTTTGCCACGTCTTTGAACGCTAAATGTTCAAAATACTATTCGTGGTTTGGTGATCCGGAAACTCATGGGATAGATGCCTTCACTGAAAGTTGGAAAGATATATTTTTCTATGCCTTCCCACCTTTCTCAATAATTTTAAGATGTCTCCGAAAAATTATTAATGACAAGGCTGAAGGCATTATGATTGTCCCATTCTGGTCTACCCAACCATGGTTCCCTTTGTTCGAAAGTTTGTTATGTGATCCGTATATAATACTAGGTCCTGACGATAACTTACTTTCTCTCTCTGGCAGACTCCACCCACTGAGATCCAGCCTTACCCTGGTGGTCGGGAAATTATCCGGCTCTCGTATATAAACCAGGGAATTCCAGAGGAAACTCACAATGTACTGTTGTCATCTCTAAGTACGTCCTCATGGAAACAATATGATTAAGTCTGAAAAGGTGGTGGAGTTTTTCTCATAATTTCAACATTGATCCCCTAGTACCCACAGTCAACTCGATTCTCCAGTGTTTAAATCAAGACCTTTTACAAGGGAAAGGTTACAGTTCACTAGGAACTTCAAGATCAGCCCTGTCTCTCCTAGCACCTCAACATCACGGGTTACCTCTCGGTGAACATTCGAGCACTGTTCGATTTCTAAAAGGCGTGTCTCGAGAGCGTCCTCCTACTGCCAGATATAATAATTTCTGGAATCCACAACCTGTTCTCTCATTTTTGCGAAATTTGGAACCTTTGGATTCGCCCTCACTAGAGAAACTTACTTGGAAGTTGGTTGGTCTTCTCTCTTTGGCCACAGCTCTAAGAGTACAAACTTTACACTCAATTCGAGTGTCTAACATTCGAGAGCATAGTTTGGGTTTTGAGATAATGATCTCAGACACCATAAAGACAAGTAAACCAGGGAGAGATCAGCCATGTCTTTTTCTACCTGAATTTACGAATCATCCCNCATTCGAGAGCATAGTTTGGGTTTTGAGATATTGATCTCAGACACCATAAAGACAAGTAAACCAGGGAGAGATCAGCCATGTCTTTTTCTACCTGAATTCACGGATCACCCCGATAGGTGTGTGATCCGGACAATTAAATAGTATATTACTCGTAGCAGGGAATTGAGGAGTGCTAATGTTGACTCACTGTTCATAAGTTATCATAAACCTTATAAGCCAGTGGGAAGACAGACTGTCAGTCGTTGGATTAGATATGTACTTAAAGAATCCGGTATTGACACAAATGTTTTTTCTGCGCACAGCACTCGTCATGCTTCAACGTCAGCTGCAGCCAGAAAAAATATCAACATTGACCAAATCAGATCGAGAGCTGGGTGGACACCGTCATCATCAACCTTTAGTCGTTTCTATAATAGACCCTTGGATACAAGAGACTTTGCTCACTCAATATTTTCTACAAGTTAATCTAGTGATCCGTATACTAATACATTGACGTGGAGATCATCATATATATGTAAAATCATAATTGAATTTTTATGATTTGTAAGGCCAGAATGGTTGACATTAATTTTACTAACAATTAAAATTTGTAAAATGTAAAAAACCGATTGGTTTTCGGAGATATTTTTGCATATGTTGCTTTCAACAACTACGTAATAGTAAATACGGAGCAGAGCCATGAATAGAATT
>WJFB01002556.1:0-18439 GCA_009870185.1 Pygmarrhopalites habei
AACAGGGCTGCAGACAACGAATCAAATAAAAGACATGTCATTTTTCAAAATGAAAATATTTCACTTCACCACTGTCTAACCACTAAAATTACAACTTAGAATCTAAGTCTCCTTCAAAGTATTACAACAAAATGTCACTTTCACTCTGAAAAGTTTGACAAAGTTGTCGTTGACAATCAGTGTCAAATACCTATGTAATTACATTTTTATAGGTCATACACGAGGTCGAGCCTCATCGACAGTCAAATGTTAAACTTACAGCGAGTGAATTTTCGTAGAATTATTATTAAAATTTCCAGAAGAAAAATGTTGTGAACTTACCCGTTCTGGTCTTGACTTGTATCTGGATATACCATATTATTTACATACAAGAAACCATATGTAAGTAAGTAGTGGGAGAGAACTACACTGTAAGCCTCTGAAACAACAACTAAACTCAAATTATGACCTTGGTTTACCTTATAGCTAAAAAGCTGTATTTTTAATGCTGCGAAACTTTCTCCTCTCACTCAAGAACTTGATTTGTTCAAAGTTCAAGTGGGTTGGCGGTGATAAGAAAGAATCATACGATATCCACAGGTAAATTACCTATAAAGTGTGCTTCAGCCAATAGGACAATAAAGCCTTTGAATTTTCTCTCAAAAATATGGAATATTTAGAATGAAATGCAAAGTATTTTTATTATTTACCTGTAAATACATTTTATACTTTCAAAAAAATAATGTTAATAGATTATTATCATTTTAGTGTGTGTATCCCTATTTAATGATTAGACAGTACATAATCAATACGAGAGTTCACAGTATTCCTATACCCCTCCATCATTGTCCAAAGTAATATTTCGCGAAGAGCTAATAGGTACTTGATCTTAAGTGCCCCAATCTTTAGAAGAATTGGAGGTGGGAGTGAGTCTGGTGATGATGACCAGCCGGAAGTTTGACTACTGTTGTTTTCATATTCTCTAAGCAGATTGAGTTCTTGAGAATGAACTTTTCCAGGCAAGTACTCTTCTAGACATTTAGACAAGGATTTGAATTCTTGAGGAGACTCGTTCTTCGTTGTCTTCATAATATAAACATCAGCAACCTACAGAGTGTATATATAACATTTTTTCAGTTATTATGTAAACGAACTAAACTTTTGATTATTGGTCAATGTTAGAGTGGAACAAGGAAGATGTAAAACATGTTAATTTACCATTATGTCAAAGACATTTTGGAGACTAATCCCATGGTTGTGAAATAAATAGTCCGCTGCACCTCGACTGTCATGAATGACTTTGACAAGAGTTGGATTGCTGAAAATGGTAGTCTGTAATTTACTCCAAAGATTGCTTTCCCCTCCCATGTCAAAGGATAATTGTTGGATTGGTAAAGCGACAATAGTACTCTTCACCAACAAGTTGACCCATGTAACTTGACCGAACCGTCCAATATTTTGTCCTTCAAGAGAGAACCCCAAAAGTGGAATGCCTCTAATAGTTTCAATCTGATGTATCCAAGCAAAACACAAGAATTAGTGACATGAGATTTTGATTCAATACACGAGATCACAAGATACTCCCCAAAAATCTAACTCACCAATGCCTCTAGCTGTTCCTTTTCCGTAATAACTGTGGTTGGTAAAATCTCTTCAATTGGCTCATCTTCCAATTCTACACGGTAATAAATATAATATTCCTGTGTACATTCGTCCAATAAAAATTATACCATCTTATTGGAATCTTACCATTTTCTATATCAGAATTTGTCTCTACTGATTGAGTTAAAACTTCAACTGTAAAAAAGCAAACAATACAAAATTAGTACAAATATTGTCAAGCTCAAACTAACTACTTATAGTTAAACTCACTCGAAATCTTACCATCTAAAATCTTTGAAATAGTGAAAAACTGTGGTCTAATCGACTTGATATCTTGAACAACATCAACTGCATCGGTTAACCTAACGTAATCATTTTCCGTCCAGTCTTCTTGTTCACGAAATAATGTACAAAAACCTCGATATCTCTGTTCAATTCCCCTTTCCTGAATTACAGTTAATACAACCAAAGCCCCTGTCTGTAAACCTAACAACTTGCTTTTGACATTCCCTTCCATCTCAAGAAACTAATAATAATAATGATAAACTGTGATTCGTACTACACCTTACGAATAATAATAATAATAATAATACAACGACTACAATTAAGTATTTATGTTACATGTATACTTGATTATGCTTCTCACCAGACAAAAAAATTAAAAGAATAATTAAGGTGACAAAATCACAATATTGACTACTTGACTATAAATAAACTTGAAAAACGGATAAAATAATAGGTTGAAAAAAGTTTGTAGCCGTAGTTTCTCGTTCATTCAGTCTTCTTTATCTAATTTATCAAAGCCCTGAATTGTGTCTGTAGTGAAATAAGCCCGATAAATGAGGTTCCCCAAGGCAATGTGCAAAACGATGACAGCAGCGAAGGCGCTGTAAATATTTGATGACATGGACTCTAAACCGAGACCTGACAAGGACAACATGAATTGCAAATTATCAGTGTACGTTCTTTCAAGAAAAATGTTGCTTTGTTTTGAAAAGTAAGTGAAAGTGTTTTTTACTTGTAAAGATCCAAAAGTTAAACACAAAGAATGTCACTATCGGGGAGAAGATGATGACAAGACAATGAATCAGTACGGTACTGAAAACATCCCTCTCACTCATTTCTTGTGGACGAAGCTAAACAGAATTTTACAAAAAAATCTTATTTAAATTGAAAACCCTTTGACTAGGCCTAATCGTTAGGCGTAGTACAAAAGACAACACAAAACTAGCAATAATACTTGCTTTTGGGGTGTCCCCTTGGATGATAGGATTCATCTTGAAATACTTTTTCAGTTTGACAGATAACGATGTCACATACTCTGGTCACCAGGGTCAATTTTTAACTTTTGGCTCACTCAAGTGTCTCGTTGCAATTCTCCAAGGATAACGCTTGATAAACTCGGCGAACTTTGCACCAAAAAGTCGGGTTTTCAAAGTCAGATTTTTTTTCTCTCGAAAATTTTGACATTTTTGACGAGAATTCTTGGGTTTCACCATGTCAGAATACACAAAGGCCAAAGGAAATAAGCTGAGGTTGAAGGGAGAGACTCAATCGTAAGTATTATATAAATGTGAGGATAAAAATTACATGCTTTGTATAATTTTAGAACATTGTTGTAAAAAATATTTTATTTTAAAAAAATAATAGAACACATAAAAAGAAGAAAAGGAAACGAGAGGACAAAACACCTTCCACCGTTGACGAAACTGCAAAACAACAAAAATTAGAGGATACAGAAGCTCATGGTAAGTCTAAACCTCGTATAGGTTTTGTTCGAGCTGTACAAGTTGTACAGTACAATAAAATTATTATAATAAATTGGTTTTTAGGTGGATGGTGGGCAGTCAGCAATTTTGGAGAGATTTCCGGTTGCATTGCTATTGAATTTGGAGATCAAGTATACATGAAGTCATTAGACGATGGATTGTTCACATTGGGAGGTATTTTTTTAAAAGAAAGAATATTTCATAGAAATCAATGTAATTGTCTAACACGACTATTTATTCTACACTTTTATAGCAAAAAAGGATAAAAATGAACCACCTTCACCTGAGGAAATTTTTACCGCAATAAGAATCAATGATGACAAAATTGCACTAAAATCCGGCTACGGAAAATATCTGAGAGTAGAAAAGAATGGAGATGTGACTGGACGTTCAGATGCCTGGTAATTTAAATAAAAATTCCATTAAGTCATCTATACCTGTGCAGATAATTGATATATTAGAATGTTTTGATCATCTTTATAGTTCGGCTGTTGAACAATGGGAGCCAATTTTTGACGTGAGATTTAATTTTTTCATAGTTTTAGGTGAAAATATAGTAATATTGTGCAAATTTCTTATTCTGATGACATATTTTTTGGTGAATGTTTAGGAAGGTAAATTGGCTCTTTTGGGATTCAATGGTTGTTTCATGTCTCCAAAACCAGACGACGATTCAATTGTCGCAACATGTAAAAAGGCTGGTCCAGATCAATTCATTACTCTTCGCTGTCAACAACAAATCAATACGGAGAAAGACGACAAACCCAAAGAAGAAACGGGCAACGTCCGCCAGATTGAACTTAACTACGTCAAAAAATTCCAAAAGTTTCAGGACAAAAGGATAAGGCTCAATCAAGAAAGTTTTGAAGAGGTGAAAAAAGCTAAGCAGGAAGGACTACTCCATGAGGTGAGCAATTGTTATGAACTCTGATTATTTAGAGTAGAACATAAACAAAATACAGATGATTTGAATAATATATATGTATTCATGAAACTTTTTTTTAGGTCCTCCTTGACCGTAGATCCAAGATGAAAGCTGACAGATATTGTAAATAATTGAGTGTTTTTTTTGGAATCGGAATTTTTTTGACTGTATGATTGATTTCTAAATAATTTTTGATGTTTAGAATAGTCAACCTATCATTATTGATTTTTTCTTAGGTGATTGTGTACACCATTAATAGGATTAAAGTGCATGTTAAAAAAATGAATGGATGAGTGAGAATTTTAAATAAATGTTACGAGTTTTATATCTGTATACTTTTTTTGGTATATGATCGAGTAATTCAAGCACCAATTATATTTATTAAGAAGAGTACAAGACAATACATTTTTTGCTTCACTAAATCATAATGAATGATGATGCTACATTACGTATAGTACAAGACAATAGTTTTATTACGGATAATCGAGAAGGGAAGAGTTCACGACAATTTGGATGGAATATACTAAGACGCATTCAAATTTTAGTAACTGCACATTGACATTTGAAGTAAAAAGTTCACAATTGTTGCACAGACCGAAAAAAACATCAAAATATTTCCAGTCTTGAAATTTGAGCCCTTGAAGAATTGGTCACTTTCGGCATAGATAAAGCTTTGACACTCTAATAATAATTATTGTTATTGACAGTACAAGTCATTATTGATCAGAATATCATTTGCTATATAGGCAATAGTAGTTTATAGTGTAGAGCAGCAGTATTTTGTGTAAAAAGATAAAAAAGGCACCCAATACAATTCAATTTTTTTCCTCATCGGCTTTTCATATCGTCTCACACTTCATAAATTTTTAAGAAATGACGACGTAATTATTCCATCTCTTGTATTATAGTATGTAATAGCATACTCTAGAGTAAGTACTTATTACAGTGTTGTAGACACACTCACACTTGAAAGAAATCTTATAAATAAAAACATTGACACTTCATTATAACGTCAATCGTAATTAAATCAAATACAAATTATTATAATATAATCGCACAGCCTTATCGCAAATTTATCCTATCTTTATATTAGTTTATGCACTGTACAAAAATCATAGTCACTAACTCACCGACAATAGTGAAGCTTTAGAATTACATAATATAACTTCTTTAAATATGTTTGGGCTAAGATGGAGACGACTCCTATCATATTAAGATTACAAGATTTTTGCGCAAAGTACATTCCTACAGATTCCTACTTATATAATAGTAATACTATTTATTTATTTTTTGTCGCATTTTAAAATGTGATTTAATATAAATACTAGTCGCCTCATACTAGAAAAAAAGAAATTGCGAAATATACTAAAAAGAGTACACGATATTGAATATTGTCTATTTCTAAGTACAATACGACATATATTTATTTAAATTGGCTTATTGGTATATCTTCATAGTTTTTTCTGAAATAATCGCTCATCTCAACGTTGTTGTTGTATGTGTGTGCACTACTTTTCAATGAACCATATAATAATTATTACAAAAGAAGAAAATTCCTTTTTATAACACTACGATATGGCTTCAGTTTCAACAACAGTGTAAAACCACACACATCAACAACAAAACTATTTGTTTCTAGTAAAACCATTGAGAAAAAAAATGTTTTTCTTTCCAATTTCAATTGAATACCTACATGAGTTGTAACACTTTTAAAGTAAATAATTCATAATTGGTTTGATAAAAAGGTTAGTTAATGTATTTAAGTTGCCTTCTCAATTTCCCCCGTCTATCTCATTTTCTTTTCGTTTTTTATGTCCTTTCAATCAATTTTTTTTCTTGTCGAATTTATTGGCAACTTGGACGACGATGACGGTTAATCTTCATTTTTTCTTGATCTCAGTGTTTTTTAATATTGAAATTACCACAATTTAGAAGAGAATCCTCCAGGTGGGATTCTCTTTGGAGTTCCATTGGTAGTTCCATTGCTGCTCCCATTTTCATGTGCTCCGTTGGTTCCATCTGAAAACACATTATTAGTCAAATTAATTAATACGTTTTTAAAATTCTAGAAAAACACTTATATTTTTTGGTTTCTTTTTGGCATACTAGTTTTAACATGAGATCCATTTTTGGTCCCGTTCTCAACGTGTCCGTTTGAATGACCATTGGTGCCGTTTGGAGTTGAACTGCCGGATGATCCATTTTCAACACCGTTACCGTTGGTATGTCCGTTCGTATGTCCTAAAATAATCAAAAATATTAAATTATTCGTCAATTAAGTGTATTACCGGAAGACGCCTAGACTAGAAAATATCATTATTTCATTCTCAACAACAAAGTGGTTATCCTTAACGTCGACGGAAACTACAGGCTGTAGTCTACAGTCATGAATGTATTTTCAAAATTTGAACTCACCATTTGTGTCATGTCCATTGACCTTTCCATTCACTCCGGCATCAGCAAAGATGATACTACTCTTCTGGTGATTTTTACGAGAGTCCGTCATATCCACACCGTTGGCTCCGAAAAGTCTCTTGAACGAATCATCATCTGGTCGGTGACGGATATTTCTGGGCTCCGTACCGGGTTGAACCTCTGGAGTGAAAATACTTGAAGCCATGTAATTCTTGACCTGTAAATATATATATATCAATGTGAAAAGTTTCCGGACATTTGAAATGCACACAATCGAGTCTTATCAAATATCGTATTGAATTGTTCTTTTCTAACCTTTCTTGGAGTCGAGGGTGGGGTACTCTGAGGTGTCGTATTAGTGAAGATTTCCTAAATTGTAATAAAACCAAAATATTATTATATTTGTATAAATAAACCAGAATAGAGATTCTGGAAATTAATAAGAAAGATTCAAATAAAATAATTGCTACTTACGTTGGTCTCACCACCGGGCGGCTTGGTGATTCTAAAAAAGGATCCAAAGAAAGAAAAAGTTATTATATAATAATATAGAAAAGAAAACAACATCATCATGATTCATTATGATGATGATTCCAAGTTTAACGTGCATCATTGGAATGAAGATGATGAGGGAGGATGATATTAAAACATATCATTAATGGATTATTATATGCTGGATGAGGGAAATGATTAGTGCCCCCAAATTCAAGTACATAGTACAAGAGGGGAACAAACCAACATCGGAATATCCAAGTAACAACAACATGCAAGAATCATGCAAGGGGTTAATGGATAATGATAACGATCATCATTTTTAGATACCCAGTCAGTGGGCTAGTGCAACACTAACTATTGATTAAAAACCATATTATATTATAGAAGGATTATTATAGAGATCCCAGCTGCATGCAAACTATTTAAGTATTAGACAGCACAACAACAACAACATTCAACTTTTTCCCTTATGATTATGAGATGACCATCATCCTGAACATGTATCCATACTTTTCACTTGTATTCCTTCAAAACAACTCTCTCGTACACAAGGACTGGGTACTAACAATAATAATATTACACGAGAAAGGTACCCAGGATGAAACGTCTATGTATATTACGTAGACGGGCACTACTACTACTACAGGTGTATACACACACATCTCATCTTTAATCTTCTTTTTCTACCACAATTACAGCGAGAGAGAGAGAGTATGATGGGGGGAGAACAAGAAAGAAAAGAAAAATGCCGAGAAAAATTTACAACTCTTGACTACATGGAGGCGGACAGTTAGCCATAGGATTATAATATTATTACTCCTCATGATTTAAAGGGAATTGCTCATGTGATTCAATTGAAAAGTTTCCATGCAACCTTCTCTCCTCCTCATTCTTTTTTCCTTGTCCAGAATTTACTCTTCCTTCTTTTTGTGGTAAATTCCTTTAAATAACCTAACCAAAAAAATTATTTTCCATCCCCATTCACTCTCTCTCTCTCTCTCTCTCTCCATTATTATAAAACGAATGAACGAAGATATAAAATATAAGCCTTGCTTCCAGTTGGTTAGACTTTTTTTTATAAAAAGAAAAAAAATTCTATACGCCTCTTTGACTCGGTATCATTAAACTGTGTTTCTCTGTGTTTGTGTGTATACGTAGTTGTGTATAGGTGTTTTGTCAATGATCAAATTCTACTCTTTTTTATGGACACATGGAAATCCGCTTGTCGCCTCTCACTTGTTTACCTTATATATAAAATGTACCGTAGTATTAGTAATACATAGTATGGAGTATTTTTTACCCCAAGTGCACCAGAGTACACTCAAACTCTATATACTTGCACAAGGAAGGATTACATATTTGCCCTGTATTTTACTACCAAGTACATCCATAGCTACGCTAGCTGCTAACATCCATTGTGTTTGTGTGTGTGTGGATGAAGGAATGGTAATAATAATAATGAATACACTCAGAATGTGTATAGGTAAAAGCAAATTAGTTTCCTAGCTTGAGTAGGCATTAAACACCCTGATGTGATAGCGGAGGTACAGACATACACACACAACCGAGATTGAATGCTGCTCTTTGACGATGATGTATCCGTTGTTCGAGACTCTTGTCTCTGTTTGTGTGTGTCTATGTGAGAGGAGTCATTACTACCTATTCAACCCGCACAACACTTGAGTCCACCCTTTGATCATACACATATTACAATATCCCTGGCATATATGGTGACGAGACTAAGGGGAAAAAAGACTTTTGCCATTTCACTTGTATGAAAATTGTATATGTTGTAAAACACACACAAGATACACAATGTGCAGTTCAATGAATGAATGAAAACTCGTGTGAGTGTGGATGGAGTGAGAAAAAGTCTTCACAAACAGAATAAAATATTACACGAAAACTACCCTCTGTACATACACAACTATTTTCTTTCTTTGTTGGACTGACTGAGAGTGTGTGAGTGACTGTGTAAACTCTGTTGATGGTCAGATCGTTCATTCGTCATGATTATGAAAAATATTGTGTTCGTACTGTGTAGGTACATATGAGGACTGAAAATCCGATGAGCACGTCCAGTAATTATGGATCATTGTGAACGTCTGGTGTTCAAATCTATGTAATTACAATCGTACAGTAATTTGTAATTTGTACATAACATCAACAAGAACAGTCAGCGAACCGTTTATTCCATTTACATTATTGGGAATAGATATGTGTGTACAAAAAGGAAGGGAATGTCTACTTACCTACGAATATCCTACCTAAGAGTACATGCGCGTACATGTGTTTTTGAGTGTCGGGATGTGAAGGGAGGAAGGAGTGGACCATGAACTACTGTCAATTGTCCTAATACCAACTCAACTTGTTTCTCTTTTAATTCATTTACATTCTTTTTCAATATAATATGCGTTCCGTTGCGTACCATTCAAATTCATTAAAATTATAAAAATACCTGACATTCACTGACTGCGTTGTGTGTGTATGAGAGAGAATGTGTATGTGTAAATGTGAGTGCGCTTGACACAGAGAATAGAAATGATTCTCATTAGAATAATTATCAAAGTCAGCCTTATGATAATGTTAGCATTAGTTATTCACAACAACAATAGTAGTGTACATAGATTGTCGTACAATATAATACATACATAAACACGCTACACATGTATATTTGGGTATAGTTCATTATGATCAACCTAAAATGAAAACACCCATCAAAGTATTATTTAAAAATTATTATTTTACATTTTGTTTAGAGAATACTTAAAAACTGCAAGTAATGCATACGTACTGTACAATGCAGGAGTATAGTATAGATATTATTTATTATTATTATTGCAGCAAAGTCTCATAAAACTATAATCATTTGCCTTTGATTAGTTTACACATTAATACAATAGAGTGAGAGGACAAAAAGGAGATTTGAGCCATATCAGTGTTAGCAACAGAGAGACACTGAAAATTGTCTTTTTATTTTAGAGTCGCGTCCACAAAAAAATGAGGACGACGAGGAATCAGTAGTAGTAAAAAAATATATACACGCAAAGTCGGTAGTATATATTAGAGTGAGGAGATTGAGCTGAAGAAGAGAATAAGCAAAAACAAAACAATCAGTCGTCTTGCCTGTGATGTGGATGCGAGGATACGAGTGGACTTCCGCTCAAGTCAAACCCGAAAACATCATGACAATCACCACCGGGAGGTTGTGAAATTCTGAGATATCATACTACACATTATCTACATATACTATGTATAATGTGTCATGGTCACTGAGTTTGCTGCCAGTCTCAAGTGGTCACATTACATTTTTTCCTCTTATGCGTACATGCTTAACCTTATACATACATAATATACATTTAGGTATGCCATTATACATCTTCTTCTTTGTACCCATTATTATCCTATACTCGCAATTTCTGCCCCATACTGTTCACTCTGAAGTCTGAACACTATCATCCCCCTTTAAAGAGAGAGTGAATGAGTGTGCTCTTTGGAGAGATAGGCATATTTATACACAATTCCTTGGAACGCTCTGCCATGGAGTATTTGACAAACTCTAGCCCACCCGAACAAACAACACATTAACAGTACATGGAGCGAAGCTAACTGGAAAAATTATATTATCAACCTAATGGTCGACCAGAACGTAAAAGAGAGTACGGTATAAAAATATTATTAGTTGGTCGTAATTTGTCTAGTAAGACTACCTAGTGTATACATACATGACATGTAAATACCTACTGTGTGTGAGAGACATGGACTGAGATTTCAGAGTTATTCTAAGTAACTCCATTTACAAAACGACTGCTCTAAGTATATTCATACACGTTGTACAAGTACACAAGTGAGTAAAAGTTGATAAAGGAAAAAAAATTCAAAAAGTAAAATAGATGGTGTGTTAAGGAGAGAAAAGGATGATACAGAAAGCTCATGGCTTAAGTATAAATGTTCATCCGTGTCAGCCATTAGTCAACTATGCTTTTCTCTCTCTCTCTCTCTCTCTCTTTCTTCTGTGTCATATGCGAGTAGTAGTGTGGAGTGGAGACGAGTCATATAATTATATCTTGTGGGGTAAACCACTCACAGAGTGTACATATGATGGCTTAGTATTAGAGAAGCCCTCTCATCTCTAATGTGAGTGACTAATTCCAGAGTCGAGAGAGAGTTTTCACGGGAAACCTAATCTGGGGGTCTTCCATCAAAGCACAACGTTTTCGTTTTTTCCCCTGCCTCTCTTTCGTCTTGGAATGAATCATGGGTTCTTACTCGAGGTGATATCCACGGACGATGAAGAGAGAGAGAGAAGGATCGAGATGGACCAACTCACGATTTTATTTTGCTCAAACTCTCTTTTGCTCTAGGACCTCCACTCACAAAGAATACACATACATAATACTTTATGTATAAGAGAAAAGGACCCCACTGCCATTGCTAGCTACTATGTACTACTTACTACTCTATATGGTCCATCGGTTAAAAGGGAGCCAAGCTGCTCCAGAATAACTACTACAACATGTTACTACCTACTACTTGAGTCACATTGAGGGTTGAGGGGGGATTGGAATTGAAAATTGTGTGTATGTGCGTATACACACATAACACAAGACGGCATGTCAAGAATACAACATCAAGTTCAAGACCACGCTCTCTCTGTACACACTGTATAGTACGTACACACAAAATACACACACCAGCGAGAGTAGACGTATTATTATATACACGAGATGAGAATTCTCTCTCTCTCTCTCTCTGGAGACAACTAAAGAATCGAGATAGAGAAACTGTTCTACAAGATATCCTTCAAGGTAGAATTTTGTTCATTCATTGAGGGTGGCAAAGAATTTTCGAATTTTGAGAGACTTGGTCCCCTTCGTATCTCTTTAGTTGCTGGTGGTGGTGGTAAGTGGTAAATATCTAGAGAGAGAGAGAGAGGGAAAAAAAAGTGCGTGATGTATGCTGGGTCTCCTATTTATGGGATCGCGGAAGCGTGTGTGATTCCTTCGATGCCTCATCTGAATACTCGTAGACAAGGGATGTACGAATATTATCGTGTGTATACCCTTCAACACTGAATCTCCATCCCCAGAATGCTTGGGAATCAAATCAAGTGAGAAACCTCATTTCCCGTCCCATCTTTCCACATCTACACCAAAAATTTCTCATTCTTTCTCTCTCCCTCCTTCCCACACACACACACACTCTTTCTCTTTCTACCCGTCTATTTCTCATTTCTTCGGGCACATTGGGACTTCCCAAAATTCATCCTCCTCGTCTACGACTACCTTCCGCTCTCGACTCCGATGTGTACGGACCACGAAAAACAAGTCGATGACTAACACACACTCTCTCTCTCCCTATACATATGGATATATCCATGGAATATTTATATAGGATGTATATGAGGGAGTAGAAAGGTCCCCAAATAATAATAGAGACATTTCAAATTCTGCAACATGCTACACACACTACGCTACATACTACAGACACACTATTTGACTACAGTGTGCATGGAGCTGGGTTTATACTATAACCTTTCGTTTGGAACAGAGACAGTCAGGAAGGAAGAACAAGAGGAAGAGGAGCTTCTAATATCCTACTTAATCCAATAAAAGGGGGTGTCCTTTATATATATAAAGAGTAACGTTCCATCTACGAACGACTCATTTTCCTCCTCTAATACATGAACAACACGATATTTTCTCTCTCAACCATGAAATATACTCTCCATCCTCGTCTTCTCCTTCTGCTTACTTACTTACTGCTGATACCAATAACAACCATCACCAAAGAATTGTTCATGCTGTACCTACCAGAAAAAAAATATTGGAAAAAACATTCAAACAAAAGAGAATGACAGGACGATAACGACGAAGGACCAAGACGAAGAAAGACGGCATTTCACAATAATAAGATAAAAGTAGAATAACATTTCCGAGACGATATTCCTCCAAACACATTATTATAATATCATCATCATTATGACAATTTTTGACTTTAATCTCGACTCTGTCATTTCTCGAGTCAGTGCTCAAACAGAGTTTTGGCGAGGCCAGCAAATTAATTATCATCTACAATAATAATAATACCAACTTTACTTTATTAAATTAGAATGAGTAAGACTACATCACCTTAACCCTTGTATTTAATGTATGTATGTGTATTAATGTAAAAAGAAAACTAATAATAATAATAATACCTAGTACTAGAACAACAGCTTCGCTATACTTTGTGCACATACATATCAAAACGTAGTAAAAATAATAATAATACTACGTAAGTATGAATGATAACGAGCAGAAAACTGTTTTTTTCTCGTTTCATTGTTACTTCTGATTTTTTTTTCTTTCGCAAAGAAAAAAAATGAAATCTTGGTTTAATTATAGAGTAAAAAAACTGTCTACTTTTTGCTATATATTCAAACTATTATTATTATCACACACAACTTTTTGTGATGATGATGAATATAAAACTAGAATAATACAGAATGTGATGATGATATTTCGTACCTCCGATTCATGGTTCAAGTGATGGAAGAGAGGATGATGAGAGAGTAAAAAAGAAGAAATATTATTTTATCCTCAGACTGTCACGCTATAGGTGGCTAAACTCTCCTTCTTCTTGGTCTTCTTGTCAGAATGAAATAAAAACCTGTCCAGTTGAGATGATGTTCGGCTTCTTTTCTCTCTTTTATTCTGTCTCAAAGGATTTTTCGTAAGATTATAATACAAAAATTCGGTTGGTCCAACGTAGATTTGAAGAAGAAAATTTAACTCACACCACTTTTGGAACACACTTTTTTTACGAGAGAGAGACTGAAAGTATTGTTTGAGAGAATAAAAAAAACTTTTTGAAAAGAGGGTTGTTCGGAGACAGAGAGGGGGCAGTGAAGGAAAATTTCACGACTGACTTGAAGCAGGGTTGAGAGGAAACTGAGATGCGGTGCTCGTGTATGATGAACCTTTTCCTTTTCTCTGTGCCCAGTACGCTCTTAGTACGCTGTGTGTGCGAGGTTGCTAGGAACTACGGTTCTCTCTAATCCACCTCAAATGCAATAGGCATATTATATTATTATGCATCTTTCCATCCCCTCCTCCCCACCACTATTACTTTACTACCTACTAGTTAACTGTTCCTGGATGGCAACACACACACACAACAATCAAGAAGAGTGTATAGTAGTGTTGCCAATAATGCCTGATGGTTGCGATGGTTTTTTTTTCCTTTTGAAGGCTGCTTGGCATCTCTCTCATTCCCGTACATGTATTCTACACAACACGACGATGTGTGTGTTACATACGGAGAGGGAGGGAGAGTAGCAGGTAGCCATGTCTCTTCATATTATTATTATTTTATACAGATATGTATGGAGGTGTGTGTGTGTGTAGTTCTATCAGTTCAAAGCCCTAAGAGAAATGACCCCAAGGAGCAGCTATACTTCTCTGCCTCTCTTTTAAAGTACTTACAGCTTACAACAATAGGCTATCATTTAAAATCGACATCCCCAGCCACAGATACTCCCCACACACAGTACAAATTCGGAATGTAAACTATTTTATGGTATTATCATATGTATGATCATTATATAGGGAAGGTGAATGTGAGTGTGTGTAAAACTCTAGTTTTATGTATATTGTTGTGTGTGTGGATTGTACATACACAAATATACAAAATGTATAGTGACAATACATAATACATGTATATATGAGATGACCAGTGTGTGTGATTGTGTGTGTGTTGTTTTGGTTTGTTCGTAGCATGCGTACAGAATCGGCACACTTCCCATACTACAAACCTACAATGCAAAATACGAGATGTAGATGTATGTAAAAAGGAATAGAATTGCTAATCGGAAGGATGGGGATGGGTAAAGTACTTGTTTCTCCCTTCTCTTTCTCTCTCACTATCTCTATCTCTGTCTCACTTGACTTTTCTTCCTCTCTCCCTCTCTCTCTTTTGGAAGGAGCCAAAAAGGCTAAAAATTCCAATCTCATCCCAGCATGAATTCATTCATACCATTCACATGTTACACATTCAAGGAAGGATGAGCTCCACACGCTATAATACTTGGATGTACATGTGTACTTTGAGAAGTTTTACCTCTTCACTTCCTCAAGTTTCATCTCTCTCTTCGGAGGGAGAGAGAGAGAGAGTAGGGGGAGAAGAATCTGAGAGGAACCAGAGGAAACAATTCCACTTATTTTTTTCTTCCCCATATACGTTCAGAGCTAATTGAGCATCTTCCATATGCCCTCTCCTGTATTTATTGCTTGCTGATGTTGCTATTCTTTCTCAATGGGTTTTATGGGATCCCTGAGTCCCTCCTCCCATTTATTTAGTTTAAAGGTATCGTCATTCTCCTTTAATAGTTGACCCCCATATATGTGATATCACACCAACACCATGTAACACACACACACACACGGATAGAGTATCATCCCTCCCTATTCCCAGCCACAGAGAGCTAGAGTTCATTGGTAATTAATTCTTCACGTAGTTGACTTTCAAAATCAGATAATGGACCCTCAAACTGAATAATACATACTCTCTCTCAGTCTCAGCT
This sequence comes from Pygmarrhopalites habei, assembly GCA_009870185.1. Taxonomy (NCBI): domain Eukaryota; kingdom Metazoa; phylum Arthropoda; class Collembola; order Symphypleona; family Arrhopalitidae; genus Pygmarrhopalites; species Pygmarrhopalites habei. The sequence goes on from WJFB01002556.1 coordinate 15,749, forward strand.
GATGTGATCCACACACACACATACTGTACACACACACTATGTACAGTGCTCTGAAGTGATGGTCATACAAATAAGTAGCTCGAAGCAAGGAGCATGGAGAAAAGAGTAGACAATAATACTTTAATAATATCTATATCCATAAGGAGAGTACAAACACAGTGATATGATACGGAGATGAAACAAACACTAAATTATACGGATGCATGCTAACGGCCTGTAGCACACACACACAGCATTCCCAAGACCAAACAACAACAACATAGTCCATCAATCCTTATCCCATATACTACACACTTTATGATTATCATTATTCCTCCTCCTCTCTTATTTATATTAATCTGAATCTATAATAATATCATATTCTTCCTTTGATACTCAGATATCTCCCCCCCCCCGTCTCATCTTCCTCTCTCTTTCTCTGATGGAGGAACACGCATTTCACTCATCTACTATAAATAATCAAGTCATCAACCCATTCAGACAGACCATAACTCATCAACATTATCAGCAGCACAGGGCCTATGGGCTAGTGGCCAAACTTGGCCAAACAGTTAACAATATGGTCATTGGATCACCACCACATTAAATTCCATTTCTTATGTGTGTGTGTGTGTGTGTACGAGCCCGTCGCGACGGCGGTTCTTCATCGGCTTCTCCCAAACACACACACACACAAATCTATCCCATAATATGTCATCGTGGGTTTGGAGTGTCCGAGGATAAGAGTCATATTCATGAATCATGGGAGAGTATGAGTGATTCCTCCAATAAAAAAAGGTTTCCCCGTCATCATGTAATTCTGGAGGAGTGAATTGTTTATTCTAGTCATCAAAAAATTGTATGAGCAATCATACGTCACCCAGCATCCTTTACTCTTTTTTACGATTTACAGATTTCTGTAGTTATTCAATTTAAAAAAGAACTTTGGCTTTTCGTAATTACAAGAATTAATTCGACAGTCATTTAGTAGACATGTCAGAAAATTCTTCTTCGAGTACACCAGCACCAACAGAGCTTTTATATAGTGATTATGTGTAAAAGGAAGGGAAACTTTGATTCCACAGAGACAGACACACGAATACACACGAAAGCAAATAAATGTATGTGAGAGAGTAAATACTTTTTAGGTTGGAGTCCCCCATGAATATCTTGAAAGTAGTTTTTAAAGTGAAATTGAAGCTAACATAATATATATGATATATCTTATTATTGTACTCTCTTCTCCTCTCTGTACAATCTTATTCATGTGTCAGGGAGAGATAAGTCGAGATGATGTGGAGTGTGTGTGTGTGTGTACTGTAGTTGTAGTGTAATGTACTGTTGTTTTTATCATTACTTCCTATTTCTGCCCTTGATTTCAAATATATATTATGTTTGCTCCATTCCTCTCCTCTTCTAGTTCTCCATGTCATACCATTTGACTACTGTACATTTAACATTTAGTATTTCCATGCCTGCTGAGAAGGAGGAGGAGGAGGAGAAGAAGAAGAGGGCTGGGAGAAACAAGTGATCCCTCTGGCTCCTCTCTATTTAACTTTGAATTCTATTCTCAGTCAAATCGTAGTAAACCTAGACAGACTCTTCTTCCTACTCCTCATCTTCATCTTTAAAGAGACACAGAGGGAGAGTATAGACGAAAGGAAACAGATCCAAAAATAAAACCACCATTTCTATCTACTTTTGGTTATTTTTTTCTCACCCTCTCCTCTCCTCCTTCTCCTCTTCTTGACTCAGTCACTCCCCGACAAGACGAGAGAGGCCTACTTTTTAAGGAGTCTCGTCTCTTCGTCCTAAAAAATCTTTTTCCAGCTTTCTTCTCTTACACTTATGCACGATAACCTTTCCCAGTCCAACTCTCATACACTCTTTTCCCTCCTCCTCCACCTCCACCAACAACAACAACTTCACTGTACATAACTCTTTTTTTTGTCCCTCCACGAACTCTACTACCTACCCATTATTTTTTTACTCTCTCCTTCTTTATATAAAATAAAAATCAACTACTAAAAAACACGGCATCTATTGAAATTCAAAAATAGTACACGCAGGAGAGGAGACACGACCCCAGATCATCTCCTCATCAAGTTCACGGGGACGAAGGAAGCTAAAATTGTACACAACACCCGCACACACACACAACACATACGTATGAGCACAGATGCAAACTTCCAATCACAATATCATATGTGAGAGAGAACAAGAACAAAAAAAGAGGAGACAGAACAACAGTACCACATTTAAATGCCTACCTTATTCATCCCCACACAAATAAATTCTCATATATAGAGATAGAAGAGGAGGAAGAGATGTGAAAGAGAGACAAGATTTTTCTACATATGAAATATCGGGCACACACACAAGTCTTCAAAATAAAAACATACTTGAGAGCAAAGGAAAAACTCCTTGACAATTATCATCACAATCGACAATTTCCTCACCCCCTCCTCCTCCTCACACCCTTCCCTTCCTTTCATTCCAATATCACCATCATTCTATTGAGATGAGTTCCATTTTTAACATTCAATAAATGACTCATCATCCCTCCCCCCGCACACACACACCTCTCATACTGTAAGCGCGTTATTATTGTGTCTTTTTTCTATTATTGTTTGAGCAAGAGAGTTCAAGTCATTTTTATCCTTAGGAGTCTCCTCGTTAAAAAATAAAATTCACCACACATCCCCCCCCCCC
>WJFB01002557.1:0-18430 GCA_009870185.1 Pygmarrhopalites habei
ATATGTCTCAGAAAACCTTTGATATGGTTAAGGCATTAGTAACGATGGAATGGTCAATGAGGGTACCCTTCGTGGACTGACTCTCACGGCCTAGGCCATGGGATTTACCCCTCATGGCATAGGCCACCAGATACCACAGCCCCTCCATGGACTGGTTCCCCCACGCCTGCAACATATACACGTGTAAAATTTTGACTTGATGTAAGTAAACTGAGGAACATAAATTTGTGTGCGATGTGAAGACTCAAACTCCTGTTATTAGATCCATTATTATACATTCAGAGTACTTATAGGCATGAGAGTGTATTGTGTGTTTGACCGTACAATATGCTTTTCAGATAGAGTACATACAAAATTTATATGCTAAATTTGTGTGCTTCTGTTCCTCTATATCCTATGCCCGTAGTCATGACTGGTAGGTCAACAATGGTGAAATTGGCATGTCCATCAAGGTATATAATTTTATTGTACACCTACAAGAGTTAACCTATAGAGTTAGACAAACAAGGATGAGTAATGATGATGCTGTTTTTTTCCTCATCTTTTTTTGTACTAAAAACAAATTTTCTTGTGGTATTTAAGTGATGGGTGGTTGGAAGATCGGAACAGTTGTGCGTAAACTTTTTAAAATTTGTCCTGGGGAACTTGATTATATTCAATGATGATGGGGATAAAAGGGAAACAAGTACTGCTCCTGTCTTTTTAACCGTATAGACAGATACTTACTTGTACTAGGTGGACCATAACTTGATTCTCCTGTGTTGAACTGAACGAATGGTGTAAGACTAGTACTGCTGCATCAATGAATTGATGTTTGTATGTTGTTGAGCCGGAGCAGGAGGCTGAATTTACCATAAATAATGAAAAATGACAGGAGAAAATTTCCCCGTGGATATAATATATAATGTAGTATATATGTGTGGATGGAGGAATTCAGAGTTTTATTTTCACTTTTCCTATATTCTCCTTTACTATATTTTACATGGTAATTTCATATTATCGTTTCTTTCTCTCTTTTGCTTGTAATAATTATATTTAGTGTATGAACAGTTTCTATATTTATGATCATTATTATCCATCCTCTTTTCACTGTAATATTATTGTGTACTTGATACACAGCACAGCTAGAATGAAGGAAAGCCAGAAAAAATGTACAAGACTAATTTTATTCAAGTGATATTGTGACATTATTCTTAATTATTTATTTGCTTAAGTATATTTTTTGTTGTGTACATACTACATATGCAGTTGATATAGGTAAGTCATATAAGATAGTTGCGTTATCTGCTTCCCGTATTGTAAAAAGTTTTGACAAGATTTTTAGAACTCTTTGTGAGTTTATATGGTGTTAGTTGAAGGTCTCCCTCTCTTCTTTTTTCATTGTAGAAATGTATTGTGTTGAAGTGTGATGATGGTGACGTTGTTTAGTCAATTTTGAGTACGAATCATTTGATTCTAGTTGTTGTTGTTGGTTGTCGTTGATGCTCATTTGATCTGAGTTTAGTATTGTGATTTTGAGCTTGTTTATTGCTTGGCTGGTCGTTGAATGGATGGATAAAATAATTTGATGGACAAATACTTTTATGGTGGATTGTGGAAGGAGGCTACACTCTTGTGCTCTTAAATGACGCCAAAATGTCTGGATATTTGTTTGCTATGATTGAGGAGGAGGAGGAAGAGTTGGTTGTTGCAAGGTACCTGATAGCAGTTGATCATATATCTATCAGTGTTATCGAATGTGTATTAAAAAGCAAGAATGATAAAAATACGTAGGAGCGATATAAAAGATATTAGTAGTATAATATTACAGTTGAAAAATATTGTATTGTAGGTGGTGTAGTGTATCGTATAAAGTATTAGTCATTTGAGGATGGCTGTGTACGAAAGAAGAGAAGTGTAATATGTGTGATAGAATCTGGGATATTAGTGTTGGACATTGACTTTTGTATGGGTTTGTCATGGATGAGTAGTTGATGGTTTTTTAGTTTGTCGTTTTTGACGAAAACTACTAGAAGACTACAAGAAAGAAGGGAGGGGAATGTGAAGAGGAAAATTGACAAAAGTAGTCTACGTGTGTAATACATACTATGTATTATACATATTATATCCATATCGTACAATATTGTGTTTAAATTTTCCAATATGAAATGGGTTGTTCAACAGGGTTGAGCAATGAATTCCCATTTCTTCGTGTTTCTTTCCTTTTAGTTTTACAGATCCATATCCTTGCTTTTCCTGCGATTTTGTGGGTTCATGAAAAATATTTTATGTAGAGATGATTCATTTATTGTACGGTTACAATTACGTCGAAAACTGTTAGTACAATAACGAAGACGGAGTTTGAACCTTGACGAGAAGAATAACGTGACCTTTTAAAATATTAGGGAGAAAGAGACAGGACACCTCGGCTCGGAATTAGATGAATAATTGAGGGATAAAAGGTGGAAATGTTTTAGAAGAAGAAAAAAAGACAAATATATATTATTTTAGTTGAATAAAGTTTTACAGGTACATACTCATTCAGAATATACTATTTCAATGTAACTGATGGATATCTTTTGCGTTTTCCTCCGTCTTCATATATGAGAGAGAAAGGGGATGACTGCGTGTGGTTTTTTTCTGTTTACTTGTCTCTTTTTTCTTATCTTGAGATTGATCCATTTGCGTAGGTTGGAACAAACAGAGTAGACAGTTGGATTTAGCAAGAAACTCGGTTGTAAATGCGTAGAGGTAATGTAATCTTTTCTCATTTGTACGATATCTATAGAGGAGGAAAACAAATGAGACCACAATTTTTGTTATATAAAGCTATTGTTTGTTCACAACCACACATTTTTTCTGAAGACAAAAAGTTAATTTCATTTATTAGCTCAAACAAACGGTCAAAAAACAAAACACAGTGGTGGTTGTTATTATGTTGATAACGTCAAGTTGATACATAGATTATTGTTGTTGTATGCACGTGTGGAGTGTTAATATTAATATTGCTGTGTGGAATAGTGTGGAGGTATGACCAATTTTTTTTTAAAAAAAGATAATTAATTGTTCCAGTTTTTTTCAAAAAGACTTTTGATTTTTGTCTTGACTCAAACGTTGTTCCTTCAATGGAGTCACTGTGTGTAGGATGATGACTGAGCCCACCTAATCACAATTTAAAGAGCGTGTGTAGAAGATAGTTATTATTGATATAAGAGATTACAGATTAGTATGTATAGATACCGTATTTCCGATCATATAACCCGGGTCTCCGCTATAGCCCTCCCTCCCTCATAACTCGGGGTTCGAGAGAAAAAAATGCTATAACCCGGGAGGTTATATGAGAGGAAATACGGTAGATACATACATAGGGAAGGCAATAAAAATCTCATTGGAAATTTTGACAACGTTTAGTTTGTAGAATGAGAGATACTAAACTTGAATATAGTGCATAGTAGACAGAGTTTACTCCGTATGAGAGTTTTTAACTGTGCTTGTGTTGTTGTTGGTAGAGTGAGAGTCAGGAGAAATAAAGACAGATTCTTTGATTCCTTGTAAGGAGAACAATGGTGATGGTGGTGGTATATGCTTATGCTTAATGCTATGATGAGTGGAAGGAGAAATAGGACGCTTGTAAAATCCACGTACATGACATTGTTAGCTTTATTACAAGATGAAAGAAAATATAATTGAGATGCAAATAAACGATGTAATCTAGCGATAGAAATTGTATCTCTGTTTGCCCATGTCCAATTGAAATTACCTTGTAACATTGCAACATGACGACAAACTGAATGAGTTGACAGGAGTAGCAGCAGAACGGAGACTAGTTGGTTTTATGATGGTCAGGCCGGAGACTTATTTTATTCAGGGTTGTCACTCTCATCCAACTTTTATTATACTTATTTTTAGTAGTCTTGCAATAATGTGTGTTCTTTCACTTAATATTATTTATTGGCTATTTGTGAGCTCACAGTGTATTCTTTTTGCGTATAAAAGACTATTTCAAAATGCCATAATCCAATCCTAATCCCATGTCTCATGTAACTTTGCAAATTTGTAAGTACTCACACAATGTCGGATCTATATTGAGTAGGAATAAACTGTTTCCGATGACAATGGGTATTTGGGACTTTACAATTTAAAATGAAATTTTTCTCATGCCACAAAGAAAAGGGTTGGAATTCAGTTTCTGCAGTGGATCATATTCACTATTTGTCACCATTATGAATGGAAATGGTGAAGGACCTAATCTTATGAATTATGTAATTATCTTGATATCACGCTAGGGGTTATCATTTTGATGTTTTATAAATTGCTGAAATTTGAATTTTACAAAAACATTTAGTCCTACATTAAGAGAGGTAGTGTGGGAGGGATGGTATAAGCCAGGTTAAATACTGTAAAAGACCTTTCAGTAAAGTCAATTGAAAAAAAAGATCATTCTTTTTTTTTTGAAAACGGGACTTGCCAACGCCAACTGCCTGTCTGCTTGCTCGATGACGATGTAACAGTACAGCTCGCAACAAGTACATGAAGAAATTGATAGGATGATGATGATGACAAAGATTCATCTTTGTCCACAACATGCAAAATAATGTGATGGTGCTAATAATGTGATTATTTTTTTAATATAGGTGGTGAGTGGAGGGCAGACATGGACTATTCGAAGGACTCATGACAATATCCGCATGCTGGACGAACAGCTGCATATTTGTGTTTGGGATCGTAGTTTCTCTCGACTTCCAATGGTGGACAAGAGGACTTCTTGCAACACCTTTGAGGAACAACAACATGTGGGTGAACCTTTTCTCTTGTTTTGTTTGGATAGTTCACATTTATTATTATTATTATTATTATTAGTGGATGTAGCAGGTATTGTGCCGTATAAATCCTCCATTATGTGTATGTAACAACATGGCTATAGATATTGATGTACACGAGAAGGCACTACACTATTTTTCATACATATTGCATACAGTGCGGACAGATATGAGATTCAAACGAGGGAAGACTCAGAAGAGAAGAAGAAAAGAAAAACTACATATTCTAATGCGCCTCTCACTCTTTCTCTATCATACCTGTGTATGATGTGAGTGAAGCAGAATATATCTCTTGACATGAAACATTTTTTGTAGCTTGGCTAGTGCGGCGCTGCAACTTTTTTTTTACTCTACACTGCTGTTTTAGCTATAGTTTTTATAGCCTAGGTAAAAGTCTGTTGTGTGTATTGTGTTTATGTGTGTGTGGGTTGCATGCACATAATATTATATTCCTGCTGGCTGCTACGTCCTTTACTTCCGTATTTTGACCGTGTTTCTCCCTCTCTCTTTCTCTCTCTCTCATCTCTCTTGGTTCTTTTTGGTTCGTTCTTTCATTTGTTCACGATCAGTTTATTTGCCACCTTAGTCTTGTTCACACATGCAGCGTTGATAGAGCTTGCTGTAGGGTTTCCCTCTTTCATGTGATCTCAGTATATTTTTAATGTTTTGTTTTGCTTTGACTACCTGGTCCTTCCTTCCTTTGCTGGACAACGGCTCGTATTTTTTCACACACAAAGTAAAGTTGTACACACGTGCTTTTTCTTTTTCCATTTAGTGTTTGTGTGAAGTGTTTGTGATTGTGGAGTATTTAAGACTACGGTCAATTAATACTATACGAGGAAATTGGAGGAGAGTCGGAATCAAGTCAGTAAAATTTGGATAATTGGTCTCCCTTAGTGAGTGTGTGTTACGTTGCGTTCGAGTTATTTGATCGTGTTGTTGTGTGGACTGTTCGTGTGTGTAGAGTTCATCATAAAAACCATATCACATGTGTGCGTGTGTGCGTGTATGTGTTTCTGATATTTGGTGGACTGTACTGTGAATGTATATTATTGAATACCATGAATGGAGTTGCATATACTTGTATGACCATTTGGTCAAGAAAACGACGGCGACGCGTCCAAGTCGACAACACTCAAAATCTCCATTATAATCACTACAACATCGCCTCACACACTCAACTCAACTCCCTCCACTTTCTATAATATTATGTAGTGTGTAATGTATGCCTCTTCCACTGTTCAAATCAAAGTCTGCTGATTGAAGGGAGAGAGGGGAAGGAAAGGATAAACAAAATTTTTATTAGGCACAACAAGAATCACCAGAGATTTTTATGTGTACAATATTAGACGGACAGAGGAAGAAAGAGAGACAGAGAGAGAGAAAAAAGTTGCACACCCAATGGAGTCAACAGTGAATTAATGAACCGAATATGAGAATTTATTATTCAGTATTTAGCTTTGTGTGCTCTATACCTTTTTACAACCTTTTTAAAGGGTAGTGATTGAAAGTTGGTGCAGGAGATAGGGGAAAAATCGTGTCATAAAATTTTCCACAGTTTCCTATTCGATGTAAGTTGTCAATTTATATGTTTTCTCATAATTCCGACTCGGAATTTCTGAGTGTGTGTGTGTGTGTGTTATTTAAGTGGATATGGACAAAATCAAACAATACAATGTGATGTGACTAATTGTTTTTAAAATTACACCTTCGTTGATTCCTAAAAGACTTTTGGGAAAAGCGTATCTATTTTATTATAAGGTTGCTTGTATTGTGTTATTTAGAGACAAAATTATTTCCAAACCATGTGCATGCGTGTATGCCATGTTCCATTAATCTAATTTAGATTGTACATTTCCACGACACAGTGATGTACAATAGCTGAAGAATTGTTGAATTTACAAGTTTGTATTGTGTTGTTCTTGGATTTCATTAGTTTCGTAAGCTTGAGACATGCTTTGGGATATTTAATAGCTGTGTGTAAAGTGTGTTTCCTTCTCTTGTCTTTTTTTTCATATTAGTTTTCGTTGTTATGATCTTTCAAATTTTCAAAATTACACACAATGGGAGTCTACTGCCTGGCATTTGGCATACTTTGTGATGGTGTGTGACTTTTTGGGGCACAACGTTAGTTTGACATTTTCTTTTATGGCCACTGTCAATGAAATTGCGTTTGTGTATGCACATTCTGGATTGATGAATTAGTTTCATTTTCAGTGTTTTTCTTCTTCTTTTGCTCACAATCTTTGCTCGGAGCTACCATTGAGAGAAGTTTACCGTAGTGTCCGTAGTAAACTTGTCTTTATGGTCCTTTTTATATTTGTTGTTGTTGTTTGCTGTTGTGCGATTTTTCTTCATAAAGTTCTGCAACCAGTCACATGCATTTTCTACATAATTGAAATTAGTCGATATGAGAGGGGAACGGAATTAGTTAAAAGTTTGCCTATTTTGAAAGAGATTTGTCTTCGAGTGTAACTCTATTACAAAGTACAAGTTTGAGTAATTTGTGAGGAAAACAAGATGTTTAGAATTAGAAATAGACGAGACGCGTCACATCTGGCGATAATGTGACTACCGTTTGACTACAGATGCACTATACTACTACTACCTACTGGCTCTGAATCTGTAGTCCTAAAGTTTTTTTTTGCATTGTCACTAGCTTTAATGAACCTCTCTCGGCTTTATGCCGGGGACTTGGTATTGTTTTATTCTGAATCGCCTTTGGGATTGAAGAAAAAATGACCCTAGTTTTTTGTATGACTAGTACATACTCCCGTTGCTTTTATTTTATGCCACTACTGCATTACACATGTATAGTGTGTGTAAAGAGATATAGTGTGTTTCTAGAGATTCATGCTATCTTATGTGTTGGTTTGGATGAGGAGGACACTGTGTAGTTTATGTACCCAAGTAAGTACATAACGTCACATTTGAATTTCCAACATGGCAACCTTTTCGTGTATTTTTGATGATATGTGAGGAAGAAAAAGACGAAAGTTGTAAAGAGTTGGGAAACGTGCAGAATTCAATAAAATGTAATTTGTGCTGAAAAAGAGTCCTCTCAATGTCTCTTGTTGCAATGCTGAGTTGGTTTTATTTTTGTTGTTACCATTGTCTGTTCTGAGGAGCTCATGCACTTTTTATGTTTCATCTAATGTTTTCTTGTTTTTTAGGATGAGTGTCGATCGCTGGTGGAACGTTACCTTCACCGTCTAAGTGAATTACCGACGAATCAAATAACATGTGGAACAGTTTTAAATTGGTTTGAGGTGAGTGGAAAAAATTGTTTTAAAGGCTAGCATGAAAATTGAATTTGTTAAAGAATACAGATTGTGCTTGTGTATTACATGTGCATCAACAACTGACAATTTGAGGGTTTTCAAATTTATGTATCATGAAATTTTTTTTCTGTCTTCTTGAACCAAACATTTTTGAGGTTAAAATGAATTTCAAAGTTGACAATATTTAATAAGTACTAATAATCAGGAAATTTGTTGGAATACATGTTAGAACTTTGATGAAATAGTTTAATCATTCCGCATCTACGTCAGTATGAATGAACGTACTGAAATATTTGCAGACTGATAGTTGAACCAGGAAGGAAGAGGAAATGATCAGTTTTATTTACATGTACTTAAATCAATAAATACAGTTTGTCTGTGTTTGACGATGAGGAGACATCCTCATAAATTCTTTTATGGATGGATAGATAGATAGATAGTGTATTCACTGGTCGGAGTTTTGACTATGGGTCAACTAAGATGACCGATTGACTCACGATGAAATACACATGCATTTTTATGATATGTTGTCTACGTTGATTGTAACTCGAGAAATTTTTCTGTGGACAGTTGGACAATCGGGGCCATCGGCATCTAGTTAATTTAGATGATTCGGAAATTAATACCCCCGCAAGTATGGATTTTATTATTTTTAAAAACAAAGTCTACACATTTAAAAACAAACGACATAACTCCTAGGATAATATACCTAAAACTAACTATTTTTCAGTTGCTGCGGCTTGTGCTCTCCGAAAATACACTGCTCAGGCTCCCGATGAAATCTCTTTCGAAGTGAGTCATCATTGTTTTTTTTGTGTTGAACGCAAAAGTTGAAGTGTACTATGCCTTGACCATGACTCAAGTTACTCATTTCTCTTTGTCTAGATACATGATATGATTTCAGTAATTGATATGCCTCAGCCTGAAGGTACATAATTTCATAAGTTATTATTGTGAAAAATTTGGCATTTTACATACAAATTTTTATTAATTTATTTCTGTGTTCGTGTCATTCAGAGAGTGTTTGGTGGCGTGGAAAAAGGGGATTTCATGTTGGGTTCTTCCCTCGAGATTGTGTTCAGGTGAGAATAAATACTATAAGTACACAGATAAAGGGTTGACTATTTTGTGCTGTATAATGATTTGTAAAATTGTTTGAGGAAGTAGGAACACATTTAAAAAGGTATTTGATAGAAGAATTAGTCTCTCAGGGGAGTTTCCATTGACAAAAGTATTTGAAGCAGAACGTCTGAGTAAGACGATGAGAACAAAACATTAAAGAAAGAAAGAAAGACCGTGGATGCTACTGTTGAGACCATTGTGCAGCTATCCAGAGAAAGAAAATATTACTTTTTTCTGCAAATTTTAACAAGATGTTTGCTATTTCTTGGCAGTAACATTTTCTACTTAGTTTACATTTACATGAAAAATTAGAAATGACTAGAAAAAGTTATGCCGTAATGCATTTAGATGATGAAGATTCTAATAAGATTTAGTTGGATCGAAGCACTTGAACTGTTGGAAGTGAAAAACTCAAGTGGTTGAATGTTCTGATTTTCTTTGTAAAGGTAATTGGTGATAAAGTCCCAGTAAGCTTACCGATTGTACCATCGACCGACAATCGTCGATTGCAAAGATTGTCGGTCTCGTCAACCAATCCTCCTACACAACCTGGTATCCCTGACAAACCGGTGAGCACAATAATGCTATACTGTAGAATCTTATGATGAGAGTTTGGGTGGTTGAATTATATTCATATTTTTCATGAAGAGAATAGTGATGAATTCAATAAGCAAGAGATGTAAAGGGTTGGAAATAATTATTTATGTATATAATACATTTTGTAATATGTTTCGCACAGGTGCTGAGAAAACATGGGAAGCTAATTGCATTCTTTAGGTAAGTTTATAATTTGGAACGATTCAATAACAAATGTAATCTTTGCTAATTGAATGAATTGTTGGTAGACTTTTATTTTTCAAGTATAATGTGTTTATTTTTGTGCTGTCAACTACAAATGTACACACGCCTGTCTTTACTTTTTTTTTTTATTCCTCTCTCTCTTTTGTTCAAGTTGTTGCAAACAAAAAAAGTAATGTGATTTTGATTAACAGCTTAAATTCAATTTGCAAAAGTGTTAAATTTCACTAGTGCTGACTTGAGCCAAATGGTATATACTTGAGAGCGTGTTTACATTCAAATGAAATTTCGAAATAAAAATAAGCCTTTAATCTACTATTTCCTATCCTCATTTCAAGATATTTCACTTGCCATAACGTATTTTCGTACATACGTTCACAATTGCACATTTTTTTCGTTTTATACAAATAGGTTTGACAAGTACTCATTATTAATGTAACTTTGCAGGAGTTTCATTTTATCACGGCCATCAAGACGACGGCTAAAACAAACGGGAATTCTTCGTGAAAGGGTTTTCGGATGCGACTTGGCTGAACATCTTCTAAACACTGGAAATGATATTCCTGCTGTTTTGGTTAGTGTACCATCTAATAAATGTATTATATCGTTTTTTCATTTTGATGTAAAAGTTAATAATATGATTTTGAAATCACGAATACACCTCAGAAATGCTGTGCTGAATTCATTGAAACTCATGGAATTGTGGACGGGATTTATCGTTTATCTGGCATCACGTCGAATATACAAACTCTGAGGTATTTTTCTTTCAAAGTTAGTTGGAGAATAATTAGGTAGCCGTTTATTATGTGTGATCACTAATCTGTATCTTCATATATATTTTTTTTTACAAAATCAGAAATGCTTTCGATGAAGACAAAATACCAAATTTGTTGGATTTGGAGGATAAACAAGATATTCATGCCGTTTCGTCCTTGCTCAAAATGTACTTTCGAGAACTACCAAATCCACTATGTACGTATCAATTGTATGAAAAGTTTGTGGCTGCTGCTCAAGCTTCTGATGCTGATCGTTTATTTCGGTAATGATAATAATTAATTTTAGCATTTATTCGGAAATAACCTTGAATTTTTTTTTGTTAATTTTATCATCCGTGCTCTTTTTTCATTTTTAGTATGCGGGAAGTTGTGCATGAGCTACCTCCACCACACTACCGAACGCTGGAGTATCTCATGAAGCATTTGGCGAGAGTATCAAATAAAAGCAATGATACTGGTAATTGTCTTAACTTGACGTTTGTTTATTGACTTATCGCATCTACAACAGTAGCAAGATAATTGAGTAATTTTTCTGATGAAAAAATTTCTTTAAAATAAACTTGTAGGTACAGGGACACCAAAAATCAATATGACACCTAAAAATATGGCCATTGTTTGGGCTCCTAACCTTATTCGATGTAAAGAATTAGAGGCTGGGGGAGTGGCAGCCCTTAAGGTACAGCTAAAGAATGAAACGGTTTGGTTGTAACATTGAATTTCATATATTGTATTGTTTCTTTTCTATTTAGGGTATTGGAGTTCAAGCCGTAGTTACAGGTACGAAAAGTAAAAGTAGAGTTTATTGGTTGAATTTATTTTAGAAGACTTGTAAATGGCTCGAAATCTAAATTTGATTTGTTGTACTTAGAGTACCTTGTCCGGCATGCGGATCTGATCTTTAATGACAAGTTGCCAGAAAATTTACCACCCACCACGACATTAGTAAGTCAAAAGTCTCCTTCAGCACCAGGTGATCGACCCAAGTCACTTGCCATTTCATCCCCTATATTGGTAACAATTGAAGTATTTCGCTTATTAATTTTGATTTTTGATTACATATTTTGAATTAAGCAAGTTATTTATTTTGCTGTGTGTTGTAGCTCATGTCACTGGAGGAGGCACAAGATAAAGCCAAAGATGATCGAAAATATATTGACGTTGGGGGTGGTCCCGCTTCTCTTCCCCAGTAAATTTAGATTTTGTATTTACAAGTTTGAGTAGGATTTTTTTTCGACTTAAGTTGTTAATATTGATTTTTTGGGGGACTTTATAGATATCATACAGTCATTGAACTACCTAGTAGGCGTTCAACTTTAAAAAACAAACGGTCACCCATTGGATGGAGAAATATATTTAGCAGAAACAGGAGTTTCTCTGAAAAAGCAGCTAGGAAAGTCCCAAATATTACGCCGTGTGAGATCACTATTGTGGTACGTTATTATCTTCTTTTTATATTTTGGTTGTCCTTTTAAAAAGCTCAATTACCATTATTGAAAATATTTAAATTTCGACTTGTATTTTTTGTAATTTATAGATGAAAAATATGCCTCAGGGTCTTCAACCAAATTGGATGAGTGGTCTCCGTCCAGTCAAGAGTGTTGAGTCTCTAGTCTCTCCGCTTTATCTGGGCGGGCAACCGTCACTGTCACTGTTGGGTCCGAGTAATGGGAATTTTACAAGAGAGAAAGATGTAAGTCAAGGAGAGCCTATGCTGGAGGCTGAAGAGATTGAAGACTCAGAGGATAAGTCCACACCTAATGCACCCGCAATTGTGTTCCATCCACCTCCCCCACTTCAACCTTGTATGCCGTCTAATGACCCAAGATCATTACAAAATCCAAAGACACACAACCGGTACAAGACAGAATCTATTTTTATTTTATAGTACATTTAGTAGTTAATGTTTACATGAACGAATGAAATTTGTAGTACATGTTGTATCATTTTAACTTGTAGTATATAGTAGTAGTAGTAGTTTTATTGGAATCCTTAGTACAACTATAGTTTTTGAATTTAGGTCAATTTCTCACGACTCTTATTTTGAATTTGGTGAATTCTGCAATGGAAACAACGTCTACATTGATGAGACTCTCGAAGAAGAAACAATGTCACAAGAGTCATCAAAATTCTCACTGGACAATATTAGTAGCAGTGGGTTGGAGAGTAGTAATACCAGTCCTAGAAAAGAGAATTCGAGTGGATTTGTGGGGGACACGGAATCTGTTACATCAAAATCTCAAGGAAGAAACAGTTTTCAGAGTCCAATGACACCTCCACCCAGCGTTGCATCGATTCGTGTTCCAATGACAACCAGTATTACGAGTGCTATATCGTCCTCAAGTGATGAGACAACGACAAAAGATGAAAATATGCCAAAATCCCCTCTTCTTCGACCTCGCTTAAGACCAAGCAAATGGCGTGACTCTGTGGTCGTAGAGGAGGAAAATGAATCCGCTTCTGTTTTCACAGCATCAGGGAGTTGTCATTCGAGTGATGAAATGAATCATAATAAGATTCTACTGTCTGACTCAATGTTTTCCATGCAAGAGGAACCAGAATTTTCCCAATTTTCGTTCAAGCCTCTTGTACACAGTAGTAGTTCATCGTGCAAATATGAGTTGGATAAGAATTCCAGTGTGGATGAGAGTTCTACGAGTAAAGAGTCTACCCCTGGGGATAATTTTGTGGCCATGACGAATATCATATACTCTCCATTGGTCAATGAAATCTCATCACCAGCAACCACCGCATCTTCTTCTTGTGATGCCATTTTCACGGCCTCAGGAAATGGTCACTCGACCACAACTGGTATGTTTAAAATACTCAAAAGTTTACAGAAATTATCGATTGTACAAGTACTATTAAAGTAATAAATTTGTTTAAACACACAGATGCCGAACAGTTGGTTGTTAAATGTAATCCTATGGCGATGCAGACATCTAGCCTCTTTATTTGCCCTCTATATGAAGCTGGTGTGCAAAGTTCAGAATTATCATCTGCCATACCTGATGAGACGTCAACTCCAGTCATTACAAGTTGTCAAGATAATTTACAGCAAGACGTAGAAACAACAATACCAGTCACAGTCGGGGGAGCAAGTCACACGAATTTTCCTCAATATGAAAATGTATTACCCAAAGATATTTTGGCAGGAAAAGAATACAAGAATATTGATTCGGAAAGTCAGGAAGAGGAAGGAGAGAGTCAAAACATTGTGGTGGAGAAACATGTTTATGAAAATGAACATGTTTATGAAAACGAATTACCTGCGTCCAGCGCAATTATTGGTGAACTGACGGACCAGAGTAAAAGTTCAAATAATGTTGTTGTTGATGTGGATATTGGCTTTGGCTTCAAAGAAGATGACTTGTATGCTCGACACGACTATGAAAATGTGAGTGATGGTGAAGGAGACAAGACGAATTATGGAGGCTCCAACATTTATGAAGATATTGATGATGAACGAAGTGGTAACAAAAATGGTCCAGCTTTACCAAGTATTGGAATTCGAGGGGATGAACATCACAATGATGATGATCCTAGTGATAATGAATTGGAAGGAACTTACTACGAGAGTGTGCAGTACTCAAATAGTCAAAATGAGCACACTCAAAACCATCAGTATGCAGAGATTACGGAGAAATCTGAAGCTACATACGCATATGTAACTAGTCAAAATTTGACATCAGACGATTCTAGCGAGTCTCCGTCGAACAACACAGAGGATGTGGTCACATATCTGGAAGTCCAGACGGGAATTTTAGAGAAATTACACCCTGACAGTCTGCTTCAGGTAAGACTAATCTTACATTCCTTATGATTTAAACTCCTCGTGAAAATTGTATGAGTATAAATCTTAACTTCGTTTTCTGTATATCTTTTGTAGGATATTTCAAGATCGTCTGATGAACAAGAACACATTCAGGGGGATCAAACATTTTCTAACATGGAATCAGTTACTCAAAGTCCAATCGATCAAGACGAGATTCGACATATTGATAGTCCAGTCATGGTGGATAACCCACTGTATGGGTTGGAACCAGAATGTATTACCAACACAAATTGTGTCGAGACGAATGAGACTAGTGCTGAGTACATACCAAAGGTTGAAGAAGATGAGAAACAAGTTTCTGGTTCCTCCTCTTTGTCATCGTTTTCAACCGGTACGGACTGGAAAGGAGGCAAAATTCTTGGAAGATGCAATAGTGAGCCTTTGCGGGAAACTATGGGAATGTGTGATGTAACGCTCTCAATTCCATCCAATTATCTCAACCCTGACTGCGTCACCCCTGATGATGATGATGATACCAAAGATATTAGCATTAAGAGTGATAGTGGATTGATTGATAAAGGGAGGATAGAGCGAAATGTCAAGACAAACTGTGCGGAGAATATTACCAAGCAAACGCTTTGCAAACGCTTGTCCGAGCCTTCTCTCTTGTTTGCAAATAATAATAATACTTCACAAACTAAATGTAGAAATGACGAGAGGATGGTAGCATGGAAGTTAGCTGACGCCAAACGTAAGTTTACCTTTTAAACTGTAACTTTCAATGGATTTGAACAAAAGTTTATTTTGCAAGCATTATTCAATGGACCATAGACTTATGTTTTAGAACAGTTGAACAAGCTACTCTGTTTAAAAGTTTATAAATTACACACATACAAACTGAGAATATTTCACCTCTACAAAGGTCAACAACGTCAGTAGTAGTTTCAGTGTCATGCTAATTTAGTTAATAATTTACCAATGACATTTTTTATTTGCTCCGTAGGTTTGGCAAACAGAAAACAAAGTGTGAAGGAATTACTTTCTAGGTTTGAGATTGGCAAGGATGGAAAGAGTAGTCCCACTCAAGGTCAAGGAAATAACAACCTTTTGATCACCTCTAGTCATGGTCCTGGTCTTCCTCGACCAGATTCAAAACAAAATATCTCCAGTAACAACAACTTGAGTAATAATAATTTGATTAAAATGAACAATAATAATAATACACGAGGTAGCACAAATTCACGATGCCAACACCATCGATTTTCCATGGGGGACATTTTAATGGTTCACTCCATGACATCAGCCTCAGGTAATTAAAATTCCGGTCATTTTGTGGATGTTATTAGATAATTCATCAATTATAGCAAAAAGGATTGCCTGCAGAGACTACGGAACAACCACCTTCAAAATATAACTTTCTTCTTCTATTACAGATTTGCAAATGCCAAGAGCAACCAGCCAAATGGTCCGGTCCGATACTTTCCCTGAATTGAGTTGTAAAGAAAATGAATTGAGTACCAATATTGTTAGTAATTGTCCACATTCAATGTCAGACAATGGTTCTGCTCCAGGTAAAAATCTTTCCTTGTTATTCAATATCGTACATTTGAAAAAAAGATTTGTTTAAAAAATGTTTTCATTTAATGCTGTCATGTTTATAAATTTTAGTTGCCGAAAAAGTACAGCAAGCATTGAGGTCTGTTGACATGAATGATCCTCGAACTAGGGAGCGTATAGAAAAATATAAAGAAGAGCGGAGAAGTGAGCTGCGTAGGACTTTTCTCCGTCAACAAATTGGTAATTTATTTGTAAATGTTTTCTAAATATATAACCTCCACTTTGAAATTTTTTGAAACGAAGATAAATTTCTCACCCTGGTTTACTTAGATCTTGAAGTTATTAAAAAGAAGTCACCTTCAACTGACAGTAAAGGTTCCATGTGCTCTCTCAAGTCACCAGAAAGGGAGATTAACTCCTCTACGGAAAGTGTGTTCACAGTCATGAAATTTATTCCAAATGCTGAAGTTGTCACCACTTTGAGATCAGAATCACCAAGGAAGAGAGCATTCTCCGAAGATGCCAATTATTTTAATCAAACCAAATCAATCAAAACAGACTTGGTGTCTGTTCACAAATTCCCCACTCAACAAAATCCACCAAAGAGTAATCAAAGTGATTCAAATCAAGTGACATTATTATCTACGAAACTTTCTACTGACTCTCTTTCCTCATCCAGAGAGGATGAAAGTCAGGAGGAAGTGAATGTGAAGGAAAAAATTTCATTGTGGACAGTGCGTAAGAGAGCTTTCTCCACGACCACTTCAGAGTTGACATCAGGAGGGAACTCGGAGTTCAGTTTTCATGAAACCAAAGATGAAGTACATCCATACAGTACAGTCAAACCAATCCTATCGCAAGCCCAGTCTCAGGTGTTTTATTGTTTTACTTTTTATTTTGTAAATATTATTTACATGCAAATTTATGACTGTTTTGGACACAAGTATACAAAATAGATTAAGAAACACACCTATTAGTCATCATCATTCATTACATTATGTTTATCTTTGTTTCCTTTTTTTGTATCAGTATCCTTGATAACGACATGTACACTCCGGTAAAGTGTTTTCTAAATAAAATACATTTTTGATTTTTAGAGTCTTCCTCCTGAAGGATTCACCAAACTACGCCGAGATGTTACGTCCAGTTCAATTGAAATTTCCAAGACGACAACAACAACAAAACTTCGGTGTGGTCGAGGTGAAGGGAAAATTAAAGATATGGCTGCTTTTTTCGAGTCGAAACAAAATCAATTTTAACGAGAAAATTGTAGTCTGAATAATTTCCTTACGATTTTAGGTATGAAAACTATGCCACCACACACACGAGGTGCATAAATCATAAATTGTAACTTAAGTGTACTACTACTACTACTAAAGGAAGATGATATTTAAAAATTGAAGTATGTACAGCGCTGACAGACTACATACGTTGTATGAATATTGTGAAATATTATTATTCTATTTAATTAATTATTTTTACGATGATCATGATCGCTACTGTGCTGTTTTTTATTATACATATTATATTGTATATGAAAGAGAAAAGAATAATGCGAGTGTGATGAATACACATCAAGATTTTATACGGTTTACTAGCGCAATAATTTTTACAATATTGTATTATTATGATTAATTGATAGGGAATGAAAGATTGAAAGACTAACTTAACTCGCCTAAAAATGTTTTAACGCCCAGATTGAAGTAATCTGAATCAAACTTGCCTTTTAGAAAGCTTATATATAAGTACACATTCTGTAACTATTTCGTAGAATGAATTTCATTCAACTAATTCTAAGTAAGTATACATTTTTATTAAATTATAAGACGACACGGTAGAACAAAAAATCCATTATGTAAACATATTATAATACTCATTATATCAAACAAAGAGAGGCAACTATGTCAATCTAGAGTCTCTGATGTATTATTCTAATCATGGATTCTTAAAGAATCTTAATGATTTATGCGTCTCAACTGTCTAAACTAAAATTAAAAACAAGTCTGTCGTTTTTGTAAGCAGGAACAGGAAATGCAATACGCAAGTGGCTACGTACGATGTACTACTTATTAGACTTATTATTATGTAATATGCCTACTCTCAGTATAGTAGTAGGTGTATTGTTTCAGCATTGTAATTGCCAAAATGTTTATATACAAAAAACAGAAATTTTTGAATCGCTATATGATTCTTACTTTATAGATTCTTAAGTCAATTAAGTAAAAGCAGATTGCATATCCTTTATGTTTAAATACTATCAATTTCATACATTAAGACGGTATTATAGTGTGAGAAGAATGATGACTCTTTTTTAGTATAATAAAT
>WJFB01002558.1:0-18425 GCA_009870185.1 Pygmarrhopalites habei
GTCGCTAACGCTCCTCTCGCCTGCAGGGCAAATTGTCCTGGGCAATCCACTTGACAATAGCTTTATGGAATTGCACTCGCTGATTCCCAATATTACAAAATGTTAAATACACAACACTCTCTTCCCTTCTTTTCTTATCTGGAAAATAATTAGAATTTCTTCATCTTTGTCAGCCCTGTGAATACTTAAAAATTATTTTGTTGTCGTTTTTTCTCTATCGTCAATTTTTGGTTTTTGCATGTCAAATAGTTGTCGATGACAAAGTTGACACAGATGACATGACGAAAACAAAAATAATGACGAGAGAGAAAACATGCCAGAAAAATAGTGTTTAAATATTCCCTGTTCGACAAGGATGTCGCGAGCGTGTGGCGAAAAAATTCAAAAAAAATTCAGATTATTGACCTTTGGAGGTCACAAAATGGGTCAAAACGGTGTTTCCTGTTGGAAATTTTGGGCTCATTGGAATCACCGAGGTCGATTCTCTAAGACTAGGGTCAAGTGGTTCAATTGTTCAAGGGTCACTCTGTGATGAGCAAACTATATAAGTATTGTATAATAATTTTGTCTTGCACAATTTATATTAACAATTCCTGTACAGTTTAATTTACGTGTCCATCAACGCATCAGAGAATTGGACAAAAAATAGTACGTTAAACTATTGAGATTGCAATATTTTGATCTTTTTTTAATTTAAAAAAAACTTTCCTCCCATTTTTCTTTCATTAAGTTACCTTATACTTGATTGTGATCTACAAAACAAATTATTGTGTACGAATACAGGGTTGACGGGTTAGTGAGTAGTCATTTTGGGATATGTCAAAAGAAAATAGTAATATGATTTACATGAAGTAAATTAAATTCTGTTTGTATGGGGTTACCATTTAAAAAATATGATAATTATGTGCATTCCTTGAATACGGGTGATAACATGATGTAGCGTTGTTGGGTAGTGCAAAACGTACTTGGTTGTGGGAAAACAGATAAGAAGAGAGAAAATAAAATGTACCTAAAATTAAATGTTGTTGAATTAGAACTGCTCCTAGCTACAATTAGCCCTTCTAATTTTGTTCATGTTGGATTCAAGTGGAAGCTATTCTAAAATATTCTGTCTCTCTCATTCCTCCCGTCTTTCATCTGGTGAGTTCTCTTTAAAACGATACAGTAAACAGAGTTAGGGAGATGGAGAGTAGAGATGTGTAAGGGGGGATGAGGATGGAGGAAAAGAGAAAGTAGAGTTAAAGTCATTCATCATCATTCAGCATGCCTTCATGCATCAACATCAAATTCAGAAGTTGAGAGGGAATTCGGTTGTGTCGGGGAGGAAAATGATGAAATCCATTCTGCCCCTAGGAAAAAGTAACCAATCGAGTTGTGTCAAGCTACCTGGAAAGGAAAATTTTACGTGAATTTAAAGAGCTTAAGAGTTCCCTTATAATGTACATACCCCTGTGTCCGTGTCTATCTGTCTGTCTGTAGTTAACATACTACTTACATAGTACCATCATGGGTAAAAGAGTAGAGAGAACGTTTTAAAATTCTGCTAGATGTGTACTCAACTTTAGCATGACTAGGAAAAAGACACTCACAATTCAGACAACACACTCACACACACTCACAGTACAGATGAGAACAACTTGTTTATGTTTCTACTTTGGTAAAGAAGCATCCAATTTTATTACCCTAAAGAATGAATGACCTGGAATGAAAAAAATTCCCATCCTCTCTCTCTTCCCTGTTTTTTGTAAAAGTAAAAAATAAAAAAATATGATATCCACAGCTACTGTACCAGATGCATTATTTTGACTCCCAAAAAGCATACTTCCACAGGAATGAATTCTGAAGAGAATGAAATGATATGACATAAACAGGAGGGATGGGGAGAGAGAGAGAGAGCATTCCGATTAAACTCCTTATTTCTACACTTCATCAATCAATGTACGCTTACCCGCATACACAGTGAAAGTGTGTGGCAGGCTTACATCAGGAGGGACGGTGCAAGTCGGCTATGAAAATCATAATATTATTGAAAGCCAGAGTAGACCACACCACACCACACACATCATATTTTAATGTTACCAATCATGCTCTCCTGTCTACACTTTGAATGCTTTTGAGTTGTGCAGTTATTCATGTACCACCAGTGTGTGTGTGCGTGTGTGTTGAACACACTGTGTTCCAATCGTCGTTATAAACGACTCGTTTATCTAGTCCTTCCCGTCGCCCCCAGCTTCATTCCGCTTTTTAGTAAGAGAAGAGTAGAGCAGCAGCTTGTATGAAAATTCTTTCATAGTTCCTGTCAAAAGTTGTTCAAAATAAATAAACATGCACCCATAGTCCCTGTGTGTGGAGAGAGAGTTCAAAATATACAGATTATCAATCCTCATTGAAATTCATCAGTTTGTCACTGACGAGTCTCACTGGGACAACACAAAGCCAGCCTATACAAACTCGTCACAATAGCCAATCTCTCTACAACAATCTTCATGCACACACTCACACACACACACACACACACAAAGCCAACTACAAAGCAGAGTCGTTGTTAATAATTAAAAAACCTTTCTAATAATAATTTCTGGCTCTATTATCTATCTATATACACACCACGACCACACAAAAATATCAATAAAGTATTCTATTATTGTTATTGTGCATGGAAAAATTAAACCACCCGAGATTCACGTTTTTTATACCCATTCATTGGTAAAAAGGACTCAAGACTGAGAGAATACAAACACAATACATTAAGAAATTGAAAATACATAAAAGATAATCCAAGTCTTTAAAGGTATAAGTCTAGTCTTGAAAGGTATATAAGTACGCTTTAGGGATTTTTGAAAATTTAATTACCTACGATCGTTGACAAAGATTTTTGACTCTTTTAATTTAAACTGTCCATGTCTTTATCTGAACCCCAAGATTAAACTAACGTTGATAGGTGGTATATTTTGTAGAATTGATATCCGTAGGTTTCCATAATATGCAAGAAATGTCAAAATGTATTAACACTTATTTCACTGTCAGAACTTTGCAAAGACTTTAATATGTACACATCATCATAGCACTTGATATCTCGTTATATTGTGGACATGGTTTTCTAGTAAGAATATTTTAACAAGTTAATATAGTCAGTTCTTCATCTTCAACTTTTATCTTAGTTAAAATAATAAATTTAGTAAGATAAATAAGAAGTATGTAGTAATTAATAAGAAATATTTAGTAAGATTCAGGTTTCTCATCCTATAAACTCATTTTTTTCGAGACTTGTCAGGTAGTTAGTTATATACAGAGTAAATCTCTTGGGTGTATGTCCACGTAGTTGTAACATCATACGTTGTACATACATATAATATTTAAGCCTTTGCTTCTCACTTATAAACTAAATTGTAGTAAAATGTAGAATCTATAATATCTATATTATAGAGAGTTATCCGAAGAGGTGCACTTACACAAACACTTGTATACAATGACTCACTCACCGAATCCTTGAGATGAGGAGCACAAACGGAGTCGTCATTACAGACATGACAATATACCCAACGGAGAACTATTCATTGCAGTCTCACTCATGGTTAGTATAGTAATTAATAGGCACATGCCATGACTTAATAAAACTTCGAGCAACTTAATAATTCCACTTCCCTCCTACTGAAATATCATCTTGAATTGCGGTAGAAATTCCTTTAACAACAAACGCAATAACCTTGCGGCATGAGTACATCATTATATTTACACACCATGTTGAATCCACCAGCTTGAAATCATTTGTTAAGAATTTCTCCGAATTTCATAGTCAAGCTAACTAGCTAACGAGACATAAAAATATATATTACATAATTATAATATTATATTATGTTCTAATCATACAAAATGAGTTAATAATGACTTGGGACTATAAAAAATATCTTACCAACATGAAATACAAGTAATACTTACTGGGTAAATGGACTCTTTTCTTATATCAAAGAAATAACACAATTTGTAGCTGCAACAATAATTACTCTAACAAGTATTGTAAGTAATATTATACATATTTATCATTATTATTATCATATACCATAATGTGCTTGAATTGAATTCCAAGTATTTAATTACTAGGTTAACATCACCTATATATAATAATCTGTCCTCAATATCTATATTTCATGATTTGTACACCAAGTTGGCTTTCCTCCTCCTGTAATTATCAAGTTGTCCGATTATGTACTGTCACATTAATGATGAATTGTTATCATTGATCTACTAAAAACTAATATGAATTCAATATTTCATTCAACTTTGTCAGGAATGAAAAAATTAATTTGAAAAGATTGAAGAAGGTATTCGTCATGGGACTAATTCAACAAAAAAATGGGCCAATGATGTCAACTACATTTTGTGACAGTTGACAATTTCAAAAATAAAATAACTATAAAACTACGTTATGTTTCATCATCTGTATGCATACTGTGATTCATTGGATCTTCATCGTCTGTCAAGTATTCATTAGGATTCGGACCATTTGACATGGAGGCGGAGGTGGAAGCACCCCTTCGTCTTGAGGAAGATAGAGGAGTACTGGTACTAATTCCGGATGGACCACCATACATTGGCCCTCGCCCATTGCGACTGTAGGATGATCTTGTACGAATTTCTTCTTCCTCACTACTGTCATCTTCAACGTCTTGGACAAACTCTGTTTCGTATGACATTAATTCATCGTCACTGAGATGAGATGAGCCATCCATAAAAGAGGCAAACCTACGGTAGATATACAAGGGAGAAAATAAAAATATATTAAAATTTTCCTTTTGAAACATACTTTGGCCATGCCCATACGAATATATACAATGCACATAAAAAATATTAGTATGCAAAAAGTGGGTTTATTAAGTGAGGCCACCGTCAGAAAAATTCAAGAAACAAAAAAAATGGAAATGACAATGACCTCCGAAAAAACCCTCTTCCTCCCAAAAAAAGTAATAATATAAAACACGACCAGGAGACTCGCCCAGGCTCATCTTCATAGTTATTATTTACTTGCCAGAATACACTTGCAAGTTTTCTAAAAGTTGAAACTCTTAAAACAAAGGTAAATTATACAAAGTTGAGTTTGTGTGTGTGTGTCCCCTTTTTTCTCGAAACATTCTCAATTTTTCTTTGGTTGTTACAACTTCATTCGCCAACTCTATCTTTTTCCCCTCCACTCTCCTTTTCTCTTTCTACACACCAGCAAGCCATACTACATTACTTTGTTTCAAATAGCTTTCATTTCACTCGCTTCCTCTCGCTTTTCCTTCTGTCATCAAAGATGAAATAGCAAGGGCTCCGAATGGAAACAACACAGAGGGACAGAGGAAGGGGAATGGAGAGAGAGAGAGAGAGAGTAACGGAATGGAAAGTTGTAGACTTCTAACAGTTTAAGTATTTATGATTATAGTGTATTGTGCATTCCCGTACTCCTCCTACTCACTCACTCTCTCCCCCTGCACAATCTGAGTCGAGTAACTAGCAAAGTACACCAAACTAAATACACTCATCTTCTATACATAAAAGAATGTACACACAGGACATTCTTTATATATATACAGATTGCACGTAGTTGTTTGCAAAAATCTTGTATACTACCACTGTCCTATACACACACAGCTCCGGTCAGGGTCGTAACAGGGGAAATGAAAGTTGGAACCTGAACAAATATGTATACAATTATTTGATACTATCCTTCTGTTGACCAAACGCATAATTTATAAAGTTAAAAGAACAAAAGCTTCGAACGTAGCAACTATGTAAATATTAACGTTATCATGACAAGTTATGAGCGTCAATGTGTTCTCTACACTCAGAAAGATAAACAGTCCAAAAGTGTGTAAAAGTCAAAGCAAAATCCTTCGCCCACCATTCTAAGGACATCTCAACAAACTTTCACCAGCTTCTTCAATGTGTATCTTGACTTGCTTCAAAAAAAAGAATTCACTTTTATCTCACTCTATATCTTATGCAATATGTAAATAGAGCAGACACATCTTGACAAAAAAAATCTTTACTATTTTTTCCCTCCCAAATTAAATTAAACTCGAAAAGTCCACTTGTGAATAAAAACAACTTGTAGAAGTGAGTAAATGGCTCAATAAATTTTAATAAATAATCAGTACTTTTACACATGATTCCCCACTCATGATTTAGTAAAGAACAAAACAATCTGTCTTTCTTACCTAAAATTATGCTAAGATTGTATTACTAAGTAAATAAATGATATGGGAGAACAGAAAAGCCGTGAGTTAGAGAAAAAAATCCTCCTCCTTATTTCAAGAATTAATGTCCTCCTGTCATCATCCTATTTACCTATCGACATTAAAATGATAATATCATCCCTCCTACTTCTTTCTGTATACACAAGCAGCATGTTTTATTGATGTCATGTCAAAAAGTAAATACGTGTACACGTGGGTGCTATACGATATTGTGCGAAGGACGGGAGACGTAACTCCTAGAAGCAATGACATTTTTGAGACTTTGTGTGTGTATGTCCCATCTTCTAATAACCGTTGCTACTCAAACTGCTTTGTGCATAGACAATCTTCTACCTACTACTACTTCTTCTTTACCAAAGTCTTTTCCCTACTTTCACATCAACTAACCAGTAAATGAAAAATTCATATTTGTATAATGCCTCAATAGCAACTTTCCATAGATGTATATACACGACACTACACTATATTGCCATGAAAATAAACAGAGAGAAAACTCTTCGAAAAGGAGAAAGAAACTTTATAGTTTATGCACTACTTGATTAAACTAAGAGTTTAGTAGTAGCTATACTCTACTGTTGGCTATTGCTCATGGAATTATATAAGGTGTAGGTATGTAGTCTAAGAATCCCACCGAAAAACTCTCTCTCTCCTTTGGTCTATCCATGGACACAATATGAAAAATAACTTTTAAAACTTGTTCAATTTTTAATACTTTTCTGTCAAGTTCTTGGCTAAAACTAGCCATTACCCCTGTCATTTACGCCTTGGTGAAAGCACACTTTGGAGAGACAGTAAAGAGGAATAAAAATATCCCTTGTGGCGAGATGTATACAAATATGCTTACAAAGACGATGAGAAGGGAAAAATAAACTCATCCTCCTCACACCTTCCTCCCACTCCCTCACCACTCACTCTATGAAAATTGTCGCAACGTTATAGTTAATCCTTGATGACTACCCACTGGGTAGTATCCAGGTATTGTGCGTGTTGTATGTCTATGTGTGTGAGTATAAAGGACACGACTCCATTAACTATGACTTCATTTCCCCATTGCATGAAGTTTAACTGCACAGTCAAAATAACTTGGAAACTTTCAAATAATGGTCGTTTTAACTTAATTATCTAGCGATTAATTACTACAAGTAGATGACTGCTTGGGAAATTATCCAAGGCTGACGGTGTGAACAGTACACAGTCACTGTGTATATTCAACGATAATATAACCTGACAGCTATAACACTCTACACACACCAAAAGTTACTAATTGAGAGCACAAGCTATAATAGTAGGCAGGTATTGTACAGGTATGGAGTTTTGTTACACCTTCATATATTTAAACAGAAAGTGTAAGAATTCATTTAAAACCTTTCATATTATGGTGGTGCTTTATAAATCCACCATGGTGAAAAGTTTCTCCACGACCATTACACTATATCCTTACGTATACATAGTAATACATACATAATAAACAGAAAGAGAATAAGAAAATGATCCATGCCTGCGAGGATCGTTGATACGGGAAACAATCTTCCATGCCTTGCAGTCTGGACTACTGCAGTACTCTCTAAGTTGTTCTAAGCTCTTTGCAGTCTCACGTGCACCTTGGGCAATATACTCTTCTTCTGACAAAAGCTAAGAGAAAAAAAATTCCATGTTTAGGTTTATGTTTGCAACAAATAATCATCTAGTCTCTATCCAGTACAATAGCAATTGATTATACTACCTTGACAGTAGTCTTGACAGGAAACAGTGTGCGCCTGTAACGTTCAAAAATGAAACAATTTAAATTATTACAATAACAGGTAATCTTAGTCGAAATTATAAAAATATTATTTTATTTATCTATTTATTAGATAGCCATGATTCGGAACCAAGCTTGAGAAGAATACCATCAAAGATTAAAAAATTTCGAAAAACTTTACTAATATCTTGCAATCAGTTTAATGAAACTTAACCTCCTGTTTACCATTTCAGTTTAATCTGTCCATCTCTAATCCTCAAGGTTATAACCTTTTCATTTAACTTGTCCAGATATGTATGATTGTTGACATTCACACACTGAAAAAACGATTGTCTATGGCAGGACAAGAAAAGGCAGGACAATGATTTGAGAGGGCTTTCACCCATTACGTCACTATTCTTCGGGAAGGGGTTGCAAATAATATGTGAAAGACCCCTGCGGCTCTAGTGAGAAAAGTTCTCCAGAGCCCGACTTGAGTAGGGAATGCACGCCTCCCGTATTCAATAGTCCATGAATATTTTAGCAAAACAACAATAATACTTCCCCCTCTCTCGGCTCTTCCTCTTTCTCCAGCCTCACCTTATCTTTTCTCTTTGCACAGAATGACGCAGAAACAATACCCAGTTTACTTTCACATCTAAGACAACACACTCCTAGCTATCTATTCTGATTATATATTTTACACGCGTTACCCCCTCCATGTCATTTCATCTACACACAATAGGTTAGTAGAAATTCCAACATGCATCATACCGTAAGTGTTGTGTGTGTGCACAGAGTTCATACAGGTCATGAATGGACAATTCCCTCCCCCCTCACATTTGTTATTTTTACAACCATAGTATGAACTTTTGCTATTCTATTAAAAAAACAATTTATAAAAATTCATCCACAAGTGTGACGTCTTTATAACTGAATATAAAGCATGTAATATTATTTTGGGCTGTGAAATGGTCAAATAATCGAAAAGTCAAAGTTTAAAAGAAGAGTATACATGGGTGCATTTTACGGTACTACGGCTCCCTGCTGTTATTATGAAACAATGCAAGTCTCTTCCTCTTCCTTGAATGATATTAACTATGTGTGTGTGGGTGGGTGGATGGGTGAGGATGGGTATACGTATAGTGCCAAAGAGAGAGAAAAGGTGTAATATCCAGTACGATATTATATAACTGACTGCCTGTATATCTTCCAAGTCTCTCAGGTTCTCTTTAGTTTCAGTTACAGAAAAAGAGAAAATGTCTTTACGACAGTTGTATTTTACAAGTCATGGGAAACGACACAAATGTATTCGTTTCATGCATTTGTACTTTCCCAACGATCTCTCTACCCCCATGCAATCCCTAGTCTAGCTGCATGATTCCAATGTGAGTTCAGAAGGAAATAATAGTCAATTTAAACCGATTGAATCGAACTATTTTTCTGACTGAGTTGAACAGAAAGGTAAAGAGAAGCCTAGTAATGTTGTTTCCTATGACGCCATATGTTCCTTTAAATTCTGACAAAACTTTCTCTCTTGCAAACTAAACTTGACTCTAAAACTTTTAAATTCTTTTTTTCCAAAAATATACTTGTATCCAATATAGAAATTTCACAATGAAATCCTATACGACATAATAGAAAATCATTGACAACAATAATTCCAATTACATAATATATAAAGCATAGGGGGAAAGTTTAATGTTTGAAAAAATGACATTTATTCAAGTCAATGCAGTTCCAGTCTTGTAATTTATAGACAGAACACATATTGCACACACATACACACATGAATATAGCAAATTACAAGAGAACGTACACACAAGAGCAAAATGGATAAATAAGCCAAATATACAATTAATACATTTTTTGTTAAAGAACTCAAATGGTGAAAGTGCAATGATAAAATCGAAATAATAATCGAACAGTGCCTCCAACATCTGAAAAATAAAAATGGATTACAAATGTTTGAAATAAACTGATTTAAGCAATAAATTCTGTAATGTCTACATCAGTTTATGGAAAATTTAAATTGTAAAAAGTCAGTCAAGGCTATTTCCAGTGAAGGTAGTAAAACACAAAAAATTTGTCAATAATAAAATAAGATTCAAAGCAGAGATAGAATAAAGAAGGCTGATGTTGCATATGTGAACTTTCTCCATATGATGCAGTGTGAGCATAGGATGAGACGGGAGAAAAAGCGGGAGAAAGCTTGTGGAAACTCATTCGCAACTCTGGTAACAAATTACACACGCTTCCTTGCCTGCCTGACTCCAAGTTGGTCTCTCTGTGCACTAATGGCTTTATTAGGTCACATTAGAAAGGCAGCTTTGCACAAAATTGAGCTTCCTTCCTAGTGTAACTTTAATTGACAAGTGTACCCTTCCAACTACACTCTCCTACCAACTAATAGAATAAACACGTCAAAGTGACAGAAACGTAAAGCAAGCAAGCATTTAGTTGCAACATAACTCAGTACCCACACACTGTGTCACAACTTGTCTTGCAATGACACTTCTTGTCGTTCCATGCACTACAATCATACACCACACACACACACAATAGATTCGATAATAAGAAAACCCAAAAACTTACCAAAGTTGTTTTCCAAATGAGATAAATCGGCCGGCAAAATTGTAACTGAGTAGAATGGCGAGGCAAAAAGTTGTAGAAACCTCTTTTAGTTCACTACTCATAAAAATTAACAGAAGACTCACAATCTGCAATAAATATCAAATAAAAAAATGTATTAGCAACAAGACAAACAGTTTCCCATATGTACAAGAAACTAATTTAAAATCGCATGACATCCAGAAGAGAATAAAGTGTCCATATGAACGCTGAGACATTTTCGTGTACGTTATTCTTAATAAAAAATCTTTTGTTACCTGCAAAGCCCATCTAATGATGTCAAGAGTTCTTGGGTGAGAAGGTGGACCCAAGCGGTAGCAGGTAACAAAAGCAATCACAGCACCGGTGGTCAAGTAGACCAAAATATATGGGAGTTTTTCGTGAAACAGTTCTTCAAAACGGTTCCAACTCTCGCCCGCGAAGTAAAGGAAGACTGACCACGTAACAAAAAGCATGACGGAAGAGATTTTCCCCTGTGAAGTAAAATATACAATGATTATTAACATGACTTATTTATACCTACTCCATCACAAAATTTACTATACAATACACCTTATACAGAATTGAATAATTAACGAGAAAGAATTTTTTTTAAAAACAACAACAATATTCATTTTCTCAATTAGGTATGCAACTTTCATCAAAATGCATGTCGTCATCATTTTTACATACTAACCTTGGGAATAGATCGAGACAATATGAATAGTAGAATAAGTACAGCAGCTAAGGCCCCAAGTAATGTTCCCGACGAGTAAAAGAATAAGGTAGACTCTGCAAGGGTTGGCGACAGAAAAAATAAAATCAAGCCTGCACTGAAGATTGCAAAATTCCATGGGTCGAGTGCTACAAATACAGAGGAAAAAATTATTCATATAAACCATTTTTTCTTAGAAAACTAAAGGTTCTAAGGAATTCCATAGATAAGATTAAATTCTCACGTACATCGTGTTATCAGTTCTGCTGTGTACCGCTTGCTTGTTGAAATCCCGACGCATGAAGTATTGAAAGTGGGAAAGTTGGTCTGTACAAGAAAAAGAAATAATGAATATATTGAAAATTTAATTCTCAAAAGTAAAATATTTTATAAGAAAACTTACTTCTCGAATACGCCATTGTAATAAATTAGCCCAATTATACCATTTCGTGGTTGATAAATACTTTTCATATACTTCAACCTCATTCGTTCCAGTTACGATTGTAATGTCCTCTGCAGAACTTGTGATTCTCAGCTATTACCAAATAATGAAAATGTTAATACAAATTGTAAAACCAAAAAAAGTTAGTACATGATGAACATTCTGGTACAGGTATTATATACATATTTGATGCAACTTACAGTTGAAGTTCGAAAAAAGTATTTTAAAAGCTTTGGGTCGCCACGTCTACAAAATATTTGTAATTCTGGAGAATTAAGTCGAGTATCGTCAAAGGTTTTCACAGCATTCCCATGTTCATGTGTATACCGGTGGACAATGTCCGGGTTGACTATTTAAACAAATTTCAAAATTATTTATACATACAACAAAATTTTCTTTTAAAGTTTACATTTTGAATGATTTTACTGACCTGGTGTACCACAATCAATGTGAGATGTGAGCTCAAAAATGAATAAAAGAAACAAACTAAATTTTGGAAGCCACTGCATCATGGATATGTTGTTTAAAAGGTGATTATCAACCCGCAGACAACAACCAAATCACAATTACAGTCTAGTCAGTGTACGTCGTTATCTGAGGGAAACACTGGCCATAACTTCAGGACCAACACCGACAATGACCAAATCTCGAGAGAGAGAACGTTGGAGAAAAAGAAAAAAGTGTGTAAAAAAGCTTGGCGCCGTATGCACTTCAAGGATAAGAACGAATGTCACAAATCTACTGCTGTATGGGAAATGAACAATGTGAATGAATGTGCTTTTACTGCTTTTACGAAACTACAACTTTATTTTTAACGATTCGTTTCGATATTTTCTTATTTTTGGTCTCCCCAAGAATACTGATTAGCTATCACTAAAATATTCGACTTTTTCCTTGTGATGTAAGTACATGTAATTATTATCATCCTTGCGACTTTAATCAGCGTACACAATTCGCAAGGTATTGGTGTAACCTGTTCAAAAAAGCAAGAAATACATGACTTAAATTCAATTCATCATTAATGTCACAAAGGACAGGTATCACATTTATCCAAATTTTAAATGTACCTGATCCCTTCTGCCACCCTGTTACAATAATGATAGCATCCCCAGTTTTAACAAGTTTGCGGTTCTTTGCAAACTGGATACCATATTTGACACGCTCATTGACATCGTCCATCCAGTCTTCCAAAATATCACCAGAATAGTGAATTGGAAGAATTCCTCTATACAAGTGACATTGTCGGGCAACCTTAATAAAGAAATTGGCATTGTAATATCATATTAGCATTGTTAAATTGAGGATGTGTTAATAAATTCTATTAGACAACGTTACCTGTGCTATACGGGTAACGGAAATGATTGGACATCTTGGACGGTATTTTGCGATAAGGTGTGCTGAGCGGCCTGTGGTTGTAATTACAATAAATGCAGCCGCCATACATTTGTGAGACGCTTCAACGGAAGCAATAGCAATCTAATTAATCAAAATTTTATTTTATTAAGATGGGATCCTGGTTATGGGTCATGTGTCAAGTATATACTTTAATCATTAATCATATCATACCGTATGGGCACTGTCAATCGGAGCAGTCACTTTGCCTACCAGATCCGTAAACAAGTTTGTATGCCATAAGGCAGCCTTAAAAATTCGATTACATTTATCATTTCGTACCTTCGCTTTTAGACTAACATGATAATAGAGATGATGCTACATAAATGTACTCACTTCTGCTTCCTTGCAAATATTAGCCATTGTTCTAACCTATACACAGAAATAATTGAAATATCAAAAGAATGTATTCGTAATCTTATTTACATATATGATAATATCATCAACATGCAAATCCACTTACACATTCAAGTGGATAGTCTCCTTTGGCCGTTTCACCGGAGAGCATGACACAGTCAGCCCCATCCAAAATAGCGTTGGCTACATCTGACCCTTCTGCACGTGTTGGTCGAGGTTTCTTGACCATAGATTCCAACATTTGTGTCGCACAAATGACAGGTTTCCCTTCCTGTTGAGAGTAAGAAAATCGTCCTGTTATACTGCAATTTTTCATCAATGATTACTCAAACAGTTTGTTCCATTTACCTTGTTACACTTGGCAATCATAGCTTTTTGAGCTAAGAAAACCTTTTCTGGAGGAATTTCAATCCCAAGATCTCCACGAGCTACCATGATTCCATCAGATTCAGCAATGATCTCATCTAAATTCTTTACTCCTTGATGATTCTCAATTTTGGAGATTATCAAAATATTTTTCCCTTTTTCACCTGACGAAGGGGAACAAAAATTATTTAAATGCCAATGATCGCTACTTATGTAAATACTTGTATAATATTATTATGTAAACGTAACATGACTGACCCAAAATTTCACGAATTTCCCTCACACCGGCAGCATCACGAATGAATGAAGCAAAAACCATATCAACACCCTGTTCAATTCCGAATAAGAAATCTGATTTGTCCTTTTCAGAAACAGCTGGAAGATCCACGGGTACTCCGGGAAGATTGACACCTTTTCGACTTCCAAGTGAACCACCATTTTCGATTTCACAAATGATCGAGTCAGAATCTGGAAATTGATCCAGTATAAATTAAATTAATAATTTATGAATGATAAAAATTCAGAAAGACTTTGTAGAAGACTTACCAACTTGCTTCACAACAAGCGAAATAAGACCGTCATCCACAAAAATTCGATTCCCTGCCTTCACAACTTTAGTGATGTTTGCATAGTCGACATATAAAATCTTTTCACTACATTTCT
Source organism: Pygmarrhopalites habei (assembly GCA_009870185.1). NCBI lineage: Eukaryota > Metazoa > Arthropoda > Collembola > Symphypleona > Arrhopalitidae > Pygmarrhopalites > Pygmarrhopalites habei. The sequence goes on from WJFB01002558.1 coordinate 14,502, forward strand.
CGGAAAATGCACTATCTGTGGTAACTTTCACTTGAGCTCCTATTCACCATCTCAACTTCAGCAGACGCTCCCTGTAATCAAATGATAGTCTATTTATAGTCTTCATTCAAACAATGATACACACACAACACACACGTTGTGTAAATACATAATGCAACACGTGTAGTGGGGAAAAGTATTAGTTTTGCATACGCCTTCAAGAAGACCGGTTCGGATTTCTGGACCCTTCGTATCCAAAGCAATGGCTATTGGAAAGTTCAATCCCTTCCTTTTGGACACACTTTCAACAGCTTGACGCACATTGGCGATGGTTCCCGCATGATACTCATGGGATCTGCAAAGGGTGTAACATAAAACTAGTAACTATTGGGGAAATATGCAAACGTTCTTTGTTGTAACAACTTAAAGGTATTTTGACTCACCCATGAGAAAAATTCATCCGGGCAATATTCATCCCTGTCTCCATCATTTGTTCTAAAACCTCTGGTGACCGGGAAGCAGGACCAATGGTACAAATAATCCCCGACAAACGATGATGGTGACATTCTATAACAGATTGGAGTTAAATATCACACAATTTGCTTATGGACAAATTTTAACTCTCATTTATTCCTGTTTAAAATATAAAATTTAAATACCTGAGTCTATGTTCAACTCGCAAATGTGGTCTAAATGACACTGAAAGTTGACAGCAAAAATGGATTAACATGTTTACAATTAAATATTATATTAAATTTACTTAGCATATAGTAAATAATAATTTAATTTTGTTTTAACTTACTAAGGCTTTTGCAGCTTGCAATTGTTGTTCTGGGACTGCCATCTAAAAAAATTATTAAGTTAAGTATTATTAGTTAAGTATTATTAAGGTTGAACTTTAAAATTTAAAGTTTAAATAACATTCAAAATTAAAATAGAGCTTAGTGAAATAACTAAAGTACACAAAGTCGAAACTAAGCATTGCTAGCACATACTTAATATTTGCATACAATGCAACTTGTTGAATGTAAATTAAACTTGTAATGGCACATTTTTTTCGTCAATTTTTGGTACAAGGCTATGATGACCTCTGATTTTGACGAAAGTCAAATATAAGTACATAAATATATAATATTCTCATGGAATTCACTTTACGCTTTAAATAGCAAATATAGAGATTATTAATTTGTGAAAGAACTTTTAACTCACCGTGAATTCAAAAGAATTTTGGAAACAAAAAAAGTTAAGACAGTCTTCAAAGTTGATTCCTTCCTTGTGATGATGCTGTGACTGACGAACCGGCCGAGCTTATGGAAAGAATGATTTGAGATTCTCAATTAAGTACCTTGAAACTCAAAAAAAATTGGAAAGTCCAATGTTGCCAGCTTGGACTGTTTTCTCCACCACCTGTTTCCTTATACGCACGATGCTTTCACTCTTATGATTTATGACCGTGTGGTGGTGTTTTTCCAACGACTGTGTGGACCACAGTCAAGTATCAGTTCAATATTATGAATATTTGCTGACCATGCATTGACGGAATGAATCGCAATGTTAACTGACTTGAATAACAATTTTATTTTTATCTCAGAAAGCAACACATTCATTAAATACAACTAAATAATTTCTTCTTTTGCAATTTCACATGGGTCCTGAATGGAGTGTCCACATGGAGGATTACAGATTACCAGACTTTTTCACTTCACAGGTCACAAACAAACTTGTGAGAATTTTTTTTTCTTAGAAAAAAAGGAACAGCTTGTACATTCAACTGTCAACTGCTCTCCCACGTCAAACCAATAACCATTACATAAAATTATCAGCTTTTGATCGATTGATCTCACAAATAATTTGATTTTTTTCACTTAATATATATCAAACGATATTAAAACGGGTAGTCGCAGCAGCACAATATATTATATATAATTACTAACGGTGTGTTTTCTTTACTCAGTATTATTATTATTTACTTGTACTCGATGATGAATTGTATAATCCATTCATAAACATTCACATTTATAGTATACTCTAGTAGTAGTTGTTTGTAGTATTAGTCTATGTAATATATATATCTTTGCTACATCTTTAAACTCCAAAATGAGTGAATGTGAGTACAAATTTAAATCTACATTAATAATTATAGCAGAGCTGCTTCACGACGCATAGCAATAATATACTCTTCCTCTCCTCCTACTTACTGTAATATAACACGTATTTTTCTCCAAAAATTACTTTTTTCCATAATTGTGTAATCATTTTTCTTGTATATTTCTTGTAAATTAATTCATTTTTAGTCAATATATGAGTATATACTCATACACAGATTCAAAGTAATTTTCACTTTTGGAGGAAAATCATTTTTTACACTACAAGGAAATTTTGTAGTGTATTTGAAAACTATCTCAAACCATGTAACATATTATGGAAGTATTATTATTATAGCAACTATGGAAGTAAAAATCAGAAACCTCAAAATATTTATCGTCGCGTCAACTTACTAGGATAATCAAATATAATAATACTTCTGCTTTTATTTAAAAAAGACAGAAATGAATGAGAACAATTGAGAAAAAAAAACAATTTGCGTAGAGAAAAAAAATAACAAAAATACAATTTCCTAATTTAAGTAGGTGCTCCACACGCAGCGACGATTGTGGGTTGTTTAGATTATCAAACTTTGTATAAGTGATCACACTTGGTCATATTCAAATATATTATATTAAATTGTCATCATGAAATCGTACATTCATATATTCGTATATACGAAATTATAACAATAACAACGATTATGTTGAACAGATGACATTTTCGATAGAAGAAAAACATGAATAGGTACAGAACAAAAGGTATGCTAAAAAGCCTAAAAAGCAAGTAAATATTGTAATAGAGAATACGTAACATCCTTTAACACACACTGAGAGGGAGGGTGTGTGTGTGTACAGAAAATGGACATACACTTGCACAAATGGAATAAAGCCATAGGAAGCATAATTAATAAGAGTGCAACTTTGGGTGTGAATTAACGCGATAACACCACAAATTGTACACAACTTACTGAAAGCTATATATCAGAGTAGAAAAAATAGTTTTTTTAAACACAAAAAAATTCCTTTTCTCCCTACAGAATCTGTAGTACAGATTAAATTTTGACATAATACTACAAAATAAACTCTTTCTTTCCTTCTCTCAATATATATCTTATATGTAATAATAATATATATTAATATAACTTAAAAATATCATTTCGTGTGTGAAAGTTAACCATCGACGATGAAACTTCTTCTCTAACCTCTTGCGATAAAAATACAATAATTTTTAAATAATGAAAGTAAAAGTATACAATAAACGCTGTATGATATAACAACTTTTTTTCAACAACAGGTAACGCTTTCAACTATTTAAAGGACTCTTTCAAATTTAGGGAAAAAAAGACGACTACACTCTAGTATAGCTACAACTACGATAACATAATAATATGGACTATATCAACACATTAAAAGTACACCTGAAAATTTACATGTTAAACGACCAAACTGGATGTTCTCTCTCTCGCTTTCAATAACACAACAATCAACTAGAATATTCCAAATAGCATGACAAGGTAAACAATAATAATAATATTAATTTTTTAGTTATACATGTTGTGATTATTATAATCTTGAAGGATTAAATCCCCACATCACTCGTATATTATGCACCGACACCAAGTAGTTTTATCAGTATTACAACATTACTAATACAGTATGGGTATAACATTGATACTCTTATAATATTATTAAACCTACACTCTACACCTTTGTTTCACTGTTTATTCCCCTTTAAACCCAACAACAACAATTTCTAGTAGTACAATTTGAACTTTGCTTGCCCGTTTTTAGTTCATCCCCTTAAAATTTATATTATATTATTATTATTATTTTAATAATTATTATCTAGTATAATTAT
>WJFB01002559.1:0-18423 GCA_009870185.1 Pygmarrhopalites habei
ACTTTTAGCCGACCTGACATTGTGGGTTGCTTCTCCTTGGACTCAAGTCGACATTATATTGAAGGGCCCGTATTCCTAAAATTTTGTGACTCGTTTGAAGGAACCAAAACAGTGAATTTCAACCTTGACAAAAATTGTGCAACCACTCCCAATGACGAAGAAGAGGCTAGTTTACAAGATACTTCAGAGTTAGTTCATTTACTTCATTGGATTCGCACACACGAAGATGTTTTTCGACGCTGGTTAGTCAAATTGATCGATCTTAAAATTTAATAATTTAAAATAAAATAATTCTAATATTGTCGAACTTTCAATGGAATGAAATGAATGACAATAGGTTTATCAAACTAATTGTAGTTGAATTAAATTAGTATTTATTTGATTTTTGTCTGTCAGAAAATTGAAGCTTTACGATTCATGTTCAGGACATTTTAAAAATAATCTTTAAATATTTATTTTTGGTTCATAGTCGTCCACATTTTGTCTTGTATCGTGGACTAATGTCGAAAATCCTCTCAACACCGTACGAAAATAAAGATGGATGGATGCTTGCAGGAATGAGGAAGAATGGAACCATATACCTTCGAAATATTGAAACACCAGAGTCAATTCAAAACAGAGTCAATTATAATGCTCAACCGAGATTACGCAGAATTTCCGAGTGGGGATACCATTTTGAACATTTTATCCTGTCAGGTTGGTATTTGTTCTCTCTGGAAAATATTCCAATATTAATTATTTCAAATAAATTTAAATTTGAAAACTTGATATTTAGATGAACCTCATGGAGAACCAGACCCTGTGAATTATCGTAAAGAAGAGTGCAATGTAGTTTACAAAGGCAAAATAAATGACCACAGGATACTCTACGCAGCTGAATTAGACGGAGTGTGGGTACAAAAGGGGAGGGAACTCAATCCAAAAATTAATCCAGAGCACCTGTCGGAATGCAAGCTCGTCGAGTTGAAAACAACAAGGTTTTTTCCTCGTGAGTTAATATTGATTTTTATAAACCATTTATATGTAGGGGAATGCAAAGCTGACATTGATAAAGAATAATAATTATTCTTTATAAATAATTATTATTTGTAAAATACATAATTTTTTAAATTTTAGGTGGAGACATGCCAGACAATTTTCGAAGGTAAAAATTGTTTTGTTTGTCTAAGATAACTTTCATTCAATTGAGTTAGTTTCCAACTATGAATATTTTTGTATCTCAGGAATAATTTACGAAAGTGGTGGTGTCAATCTTTCACTGCCCGAATTTCCGACATTGTCGTTGGCTTTCGCAATGACAACGGGATAGTTGAGAAATTGGAAGTCATGCCCCTGAACACTTTACCAAAACTAGGGAAGGTAAGTGTGAGTCGAAAAAGAAAAAATTGGATATTGAATACTATTAAATGTTTATTGGTTTTGAGTAGTAATAATTTATTTTATTTTAATTTAATTTTTGTAATAATTATTGAAGGATTGGACTGGAACAGTTTGCTTCAATTTCCTTGGTAAGCAATTAGTAGTTGTAGAAGAAGAAAACACTTTATCGAAGTTGTGTATAATGATAGTTAAGAATTTTACTTTCTTAAAAAATTATTTTTAGACAAATTCTTGACCGAAGTGAAACATATACTCGGGGAAGATGAAGAGACGGTGTTTGTGTTTCATTTTGATCCGAAGCGTCAGAAGACAGCAAATCGCGAGATATTATTCCACACGGACTCTTCATTGCTGTTACCGAATCTCTTGTGAATATCCTATAATAGTTTGGTCTTACGAACGTAAAATAAGTGCAAATTTTTTTGTTTAATGTAAATAGCACGATTGACAATTTTTGTTTAGTCTCGTATAAATTATACGGTATAATACGGTTAACATAAACCTAATTCCTTTTTCGACGGTGTGTGTGCGTCTGTGCATTACAAATACCTAGTAGTTGTATCATTTTTTAAACGAATGCCAAATAATTGTTGGTCGATATTATTTATTTGTATTAGTATTATTTATTTATTTATTACGTCGTGTACAAATATGAATTAATCATGATTTTTGAAAAATAAAAAATACTAAAAACTTTTTAGTAAATAAAAAGTATCTCAAACTTTAAACTATTACATAACCAATTATGTTGCTAAAATGTTTTTTTACCATTTGTTGTTGGCCAAATGGTTTCCTCAATCCAGTCAAGGTAGGACTGGACATTTGTGTAAATCCCCGCATCCACTCCACAGATAACATTTCCAAATGACACAATCCCGACAACATAGTATGTGCAAGGTTTATTGTCTTTTGAAATCGTCATTGGACCCCCAGAATCTCCCTATCAAATTTTAAATTGTTATTACATACTATTACATAATAGTATTACAAAGGTACATTTCAAAAAGAGATATATGATTGAAACTTACATTGCAACTGTCTTTATTATGATTAGTTAAGTCACCAGCACACAATTGTGACCTCAGAATGCCATTTGGGTAACCCTTGACCCTTTGTTGCCTTTTGTTGTACAGTTCCTCACATTTACGATGTGAAAAGCGAGTCAAATGAACAATTTGAAGAATATCACTCTGGTCTGGAATTGTTCATTATTGCAATTACTTAATTGTTAAATGGTCAAAATATTTGCAATTTACTTATTGTGATAGGGACGCACCACCACTTTCTAGTAATCCAAATCCCGTGACTAGTGTCTGATTAAACTTCTCCGGTCTGTCTTTAGGTTGGGGTAAACAAGCTGGAAAAATTTTACTAGACAATCTGACCCTTGACTTGAGTTTGAGTAACGCAATGTCATTGTAAAAGGATGGACGTTTGTAGAGTGGATGAGAAATTATTTTCTCTACTTGGATTATTTGACCATTATGTTGCTGGGATGGTGTAGATGATGGTAATTTCGCAGTTCCAAGAAGAACTCTTTGTACTGGACCTATAGAGGGTGGATTCGCACAATGACCAGCTGTCATTATCCAATCGGGGGCAATTAAAACACCACCACAAGACCAAGACTTTTGTTCATCTGGCCCGAATCCGAGGGCGACCTGAAATTGTCAACAAAATATGTAGCTATTAGCTGAAATGTGTATTGACATTATCAGGTGTCTTTTCTGCATTGTTCATTTAACTGATGTGGAAATTCTTGTTGTGTTGCATCCCGTCCACCGACAATTAACTTGGTTGGAAGTCGTTTGCAGTGCATTTGATTTGATGAGGGTGATCTGTGCTGGAGAAACTCAATGGGGAGAAGTGGAAGTGGATCATTATCCTTTGTCTCAAAAATTTTCTGATACTCTTCACATTCTGCATAAAAATTAACTTGTTTACAGTATAACCTTTCATTGTAATTGTACATTAATTAATTAATATTGTTAACAAACTTTTTTCACTAATTCGCTTCGCCGTGGGACAACACGTTCTTGTTGTCCCATCAGGATAAGGATGACAAATTTGAGTGTCTGCCTTGACCCCTGACAATAACTCGGAGACTGCAGACGGACAATCTTTGAGATTTCTACATGTCCCTTTCAACCGGCCACCTCCCTGGATTATGGAGCAAGATTCTTCTTCTGCTTTTAGAAACAAAATATGAAATAAGCAAACGAAATATGGGTAATTATAGTACACAAAGAAATGAACAACATGATTACCAGAATCTGCAGTGGAACAGAGTAAGATTAAGATTGTCCACAAGGTGAGCTTGACAAATGCAACTTTTCTCATTTTATACGGACAGCTTAGACACTTTTACAAAATTAAAAGCAATTTTAAATAAAACTAATTTCAGCTGACATGTGACATTGTGTACTGGGTGCTCTAAATACACTGTCTCAAGCTTAATTAAAAATTTAATTGAAATAAACGTTGTCTCATGTATGACCAAATGCTAAGGTCTTCACAGGCTGTCTCCGGGAGAAAACTAAGAGAAAGTCTTTGTAATGTTTACTGATTTATTACTAATCTAATACAAACTGGATCATAAGGTAATTGATTTACGAGAATTTATGAGTCACAAATTGTGACACGCTGTACATTTCAGAAACAATGAATGTATTATTGTGTGCATATTTGTCCATTTTGTGGACATTCGTCTAATTATTGTGAGATAACGTTGCAGAGCGGCAGCTGAATTTGAACCACCTGAGCCGGACAGAGAAAAACTTTGATTACTTTGACAGTCAAAATCTGACCTTTTCTGAGCTGGACTAGGGTCAGACACATTGATTTTAGTGACCTGAACCACTCTTAGTAAGTTCATTATTCTTCACACCACAAACAGTTGTGGAAAAAGTTGTCATTTATTTAATTACACGTTAAAACTATTTTCTATTTTTGGAGAATGATAAATTTGACTAATTTGAATACTATTCACAGTTTTGAAATGGAAGAGGACTGGGACAATCCAAGTAGTCAGATTTTCTCGGCTGTTGGCTGTAATAATGTCGATTTGGTAAGAAAGTGCCTGGATGACAAAGTTGACATCAATGCAAAAGGTAATTAATATGACACGAATGTCAATGACTCATTGCTAGACACAAAAAGTACGTCACATAAAAATACAAGATTTTGTCCTGTCTTCCAACACTAATTTTTATTGTACTGTGATAATCAGATGATCAAGAAAGGACACCACTTCATATTGCTGTAGAAAATCGATGTGGAGAAATTATTCGACTTCTTTTGATGAACGGAGCTGATGTGAGTGCCTTAAATGCTTCAAAGACTGACCCAGGAGATATTGCACTGTCCAAAGAATATAATGACATTCATCAAATGTTGTACATGGTGGGAACAACCAATTGGAGACCTGGTCTTGATCCTGAGTTGATGTTGACTCCTCGTCCGATTGAATCTTACATGGACTCCAAAGCAAAGTCTAATTTAATTTTTGAACGAAGTCAAATCAGTTTAAAATTACAAGATGAAAATTTGGAACATCATTTTCCAAAATTTGACACCCACAGTATTGACTGGCTTCAATTCATGAGACTAGATGATGAATGTCTTCAAGAAATTGGGATTTCAGAACCTGAGGATAGAAAGAAAATCCTGAGACTCATTCATGACGCCTCTGACAGGAAATGGCAAGGGACAAGTGTCCTCCCTAGTTGTATGCAGAAAGATTTTACATCCTATGAGGCTACTTGTATTTTGAAAAATTTACATACTCACACACAAGTCATTCTGTCCCGTGTCAATGAATTGAAGGCGAAGGTTGAAGGAAGTCCTGAAATGCTTCGTCAAGATATGGAAGCAGTTCCAATAGAAAATCTGTCTTCAGCGGTAGAGCAATCAAATGAAATGGTCAATGTATTCACGGAGAGTATTCAAGATCTGTCAAATTCAGTTCTAGGGAAAAAGGGCGCAAAGAAGAACAAACCGAGTCATGGAATCTCCTCTGTGACATACGTGGGACTTTTCGCTGCCAGTGTTCTTCTTGGTACTGCACTGTGGATTCGTCTCCGAAGAAAATTTTGATCTTCCAGTATTTTCATATACGCTAGTGTATCATATGAATTGTTATATTTTTTTGTCTAAATACTATATTACACTGTGATCTTTTACCTTTTTTCATGAACTATGAGATGTATGTGTTATCTTGTTCTTAATGAATAAAAGCACAGATCTCGTTGAAGAAGTGGGATCATTTTGAACTGTGAAATGGAGAAAAAAATAAATTTTTGCAATTATTTTTGAAGGAAATGAAGGTGGACATAATCATTTACTCAAGTGTCTATCTAGTACTTGTGTTCCAAATTATAGATACATTCTGTAGTAGTCGAAATGCGAGTAAAGAAGAGGACCAGTCACCTTTTCGTCCATTGGGCAAGTATTGCGTAGTATAAAAATAAATTGTCATTTCTCTTTGTAAAAAAAGTTTGGTGTTGAGGGAAAGCCCTTAATCATGAATTTTAATTTTATAGGACCCAAAGTGCGCTGTGATTACTTGCCCATGGACTTTTTAGAATGTCAAAAGCTCATAGATCATAAGGGAAACACAACTGCCAAAGAAAAGAAGGGATATGGGTGTGTAAAGGTAAAGTCAAATTGTCTTTATTATTCGCAAAACTATTTAATTAGTATGATTTTGAGAATTTTCATGAATGTATTTCATTATTTAAAATAGTTTGGAGGAGAGCTATTCGAGGAGGTAGAACATACAAGTACTTTGTGTACCGTCCTTCCTGGCATCGAATGTTACGGAAATGTGACATTTCTCAAAGACGGATTTCCATGTATTAAATATAGTGGACACTATGTAAGTATTATTTTTTGTTATCTTACGATATATAATTGGGGGTGAATTATTTTTGTAATGTAATGTTTATGATGATGTATTTCTTATGTATTTTATTTCATGTTACATTGGAAAAGTTTCTGTCCACACTTCTTTTTAGTATTTTTCTCGGCTTTCTGGGAATAGATAGATTTTGTCTAGGCCACACAGGCACAGGTAAATCAATGAACAATTTGTTACTTTGCTTAGAAAACTAATGTTACATTAGTAATGTAACATCTAAAGTGTGTAGTTTGTGTGACAAAATTTGATTTTTGATTTTAAAGGTGTTGGGAAACTTTTAACTCTCGGTGGTGCTGGAATATGGTGGATCGTTGACATTGTACTCTTAATAAAGGGCTATTTGACCCCTGCCGATGGTTCAAACTGGATGGATCTCGTCTAATCAAAGAAATTTACATCCTGATTCACCCAAGTGACTTGGGCCAAGTCGTATTGTAAAGATTCAAAAATACAAATGACTTGATGTGTTATGGATATTAATTGACTTTAAGTTAACAATATAAAGCTTTTTTGTATAAAGTACGTTGTGTGAATACTACTGTGATTTTTAACCCAAAACCAAACAAGATTTGGAAATAAAGACTCTATTTTGTATTGTCAAGTGTCAGTTGGCTATAAATCTAATCACAGGTATTTTTCAAGGAAAATTTGTTGGCTTCATGTTCCAGATATTTCTCAAATTATTTTTAGTTAAATTTTGAAAATATAATTACCAGTAAACATTTGATTTGATATTTCTCATACGTATATACAAGTTTTTATTCGGGAAAAATGATATTTTCCATAAACGCCCGACTTTCTCCAGCCATGGAAAAGAATAGTGAAAGCGTTTATCTTATACATACCTTATATAACTACAGTCACAAGATAACTCTTTGTGACAATCGTCACAAAAACCTTGAACTTTATTATCTTCTCATTGTATTACAACCCAGCCCAGCTACATTGTCAATAATTTCACAAAAAGTGACAAAATTATAAGAAAATGTTTCCCCCATAAAAATGTGTAGCAAAGAAGTAATTTTTGACAAAATTATTCTGCCTCTCCATTCAACATAGAATCAGTCACCCTTACTATGTATCATATTACCTAAAAACATGCAATGTATCTTCTGCATAAGTGGATTTCATATAATGCTATGTAATTACAAGATGGACGTATCATTTCATGATATAAAAGTCGATTAAAATTTAATGTCATATTGTAAATAAGAGACTTAACCTTGTCTTCTTCAATTGCTGCATTGTACATATTTGTACTCTTATGTTGTACATGTAATAAAATTTCTATGTCGTAGGTGTTTGTAGGAAATGCATCTTAATGAAAAACACAGACACTTTCTTTAACTACATTTTTTTATGAATATAATAATATATTTAATTACAAAACATATTTGAATGCAAGGTTAATGAGATAAAGAGTATAACAATAACCAGAACAGAAAAATCTCAAAATAACCTGACTCACCACAATAACTCTGGTTCAATGTGTACGTGTGTGTATGGATTAGCATTAGGGGGCTGTGAGATGAGAAAAATGGAAAGATTTTTGTAACCATTATAGCACAACAATTGATAGCATAATGTACTTGATAGCAGTGTAGTAGAGAGGAGGAGGAGGAGAGTGTTTGAATATAAAGATCTCTCATTCATATATAATAGAAGAGAGTATAGTGTATGATGTGATGTGAGGGAAGTCTGTTCACCTTCTCCTGAGCTGGTTTGCTGACTGCTGCTGTGTGTTCAGTCTGAAGAGCATGAAAAAAACAATAATATTATGGCTCTCTGTATAGGAAAAAGGGTCTCTGATCATAAGCACGTTTCTGCATCTACCTATCCCAACTTTTCAGCTCTCCCAGTCAGTACCAGACAGGCAGTCAAAGAGGCAGGATCTACGTCCGCTCACACTTCGCTTCTCAACCAAAGTCATTCTTTTAACAGTATGTGTACACACACATTATTTCGGACAATCCTAATTAACTGATCGTAATTATCCTTCTACAGGACGAGCCAGCCCTTCTCTATCTCTCTTTATGTTGTTCCCGGGGGGTGTAGTGCAAAATTGACCGGAAATTGTCTAACCAGTCACACTTTTAATTTGAGGATCTCGAGAGAGGGAGAGAGAGAAAAAGAAAATAAAAAGTGATTAAGAAAATGTCATTTGTGTGTGTTTAGTTCTAAATGGTCATCTCCTCTGTGGGACATTAAACCAAGGCGTTAAAGTGTACATCCGTTCCTTGTATATTTCTTCTCTACGTAAAGTACAGACACACACACACAGCATTAATTATTGTTGTTGCTGTTGTTGTTGTTCTTCTCCTAGACTCTGAGAGTGTGTCTGCCAATTTTAATGACGGAAGGAATACAACTGGGAAGACGACAACCGTAAAAATATTGACTGATGACGTCGACAGATTCAGCGTCTGGAAGTATTCTTCTTCACTGACATCCGTTGTCCTTTTCTCTCTCTTCTCTTTCTGAAGACACACACACAATAACATATGAGAAGAGTGTCACTGTCATCATCATAAATGAAAATTAGGATCGGCAGAGTTGATTGGAAATTCTCCGTGTGTATATTGTCGTGTGTGAGGGGGGTGAAAAGGTGAAAAAAAAGAACTTTTATGTGTATGGTGGTTTATGATACTCAAAATTTGTTTTCAAATAATTGTATGTGGAGTTTGAGGACAGGTCATCACAATCCTCCTGTTCTCAAAATTTGTGGAGAAATTTTTCGGAGAGGAAGAATTTCAAACAAGTGAAGTGCTAACAAGTTCATACACAAGTTAACACACGCAAAGAATTTCGAGAGTGCTCCTTTTTTCCACAGCCGTTTAACAAGGCTCGGAAATCATTATTTTTGAAGAGTGACTAGTGTTGTGCACATTGTGCAAGTCTTCATGAAATTCAAAATTTTATTCTGACATACTCACACATCTCTCTCTCTGCAAAGACAAAATCACGGTGAGTTAAATTACAAATTCATTTAAATGAGACTTACATGTAGATACGGGGGATCACTGACCTCGTCTGTACAAATGATTTTGTACTAGTTTTAGAATAATTAGATACTTGTGAGTGTGAGGAGGTATTTTGATATGTACGAATATTTGTAATTTGCATACTTACTGTACACCTCAACAGACCGATCTAGTATATTGATTGTGAGGTTAGTTCAAATAAGTGGAATTCCTCAAATAATCTATTACTGTAAAGCTTTGGGAAGTGGACACAGTATGTTGGAATATGCCATAAATTCATCTACACAATATCCAATATTAATTTAAATATGATTTGAGTGAATATAAATTCATTTACTTGTACTTTCTGACCGCAAATCTCTGACTTTGTCCTCCGCGTATTAAAAATACTAGAATAAAATAACATGCCTATTTAGTTGCATGCCCTTTTGTACAAGCCCTTCTTACATACAGGGTTTCTCTCTCAGAAATGATTTGATTCAAGTTAAATAACAACAATCAGTCAGTGCATTTACATTACATTACTGAGATCTGACTTATCCTTGTCGCCTACTTTAAATCACAACTCTTATCTTTAATCTTCATCTTATAATAGTAATCTCATGTCAAGTTTTTTTTAATTAAATTGTTCAGCAAAAACTTTCATTGCTCACTCTCAAAGTACACATTGTAGAGAGGAAAAAATCAGCAGCAACAACAACAACGATGATAATAATAATTCTTGTGCACGTTCTGTTTGGTCTACTCCTTCTCCGTTTATATAATATAATGTTTAGTAAATTCATGAATGAAATGACAAGCAAATATAACTGAAGACTTCCTTTGTGTTATTTAACTTTCGAGCTTGACTGCTTAAAATCAAAGAGTTTTAGAGAAAAAAAATGAGACCACATTTCTCTCTCTCTCTCTCTCTCCCTCTCTCTCTGCCCTAATATCCAAGTGACTTATTTAGTCTTAAACAATGCTAATAATTTTCATATCTGGATTCTCAATCATGGCGTGTACAATTATTTTATTTGTCCCTCCCTAACTCTTTCCAACTCAACTAAACTGCTATTATGTAATGTAACATAGTAAATAGTGAGGCTTAAAAAGGTTGTAAAAAGTTTCCTTCATAATAAATATACTGTGTAGTCAATGATATTCTTACAACTTAAACCCAAAAGGTATGTACTATGTATGTAGGCTAGGAGGACTTCATTTGAAGAATTTTACCAACTATTAAAATAAAAATGGCATAATCAATTTAGTTAATTCTCATGAACCTTAGTGTAAAACGGAAGCTGAACTATGTATACACTACATACTGCATAATTGTGTGTAGTAATATGCAAGAGTTAATATAGATAAAAACATCTCAATGGAATTAATGTCAACGACTATATTTAAACAAAATCTTAATAAGGAAGACACTTTTCCTCACACAATTACCGGAATGTGCAGTGTTGAGTATTCATCTGCAGGGAAAAACTGTGAGGACATTTTCTCTCCCTCTCTCTCTCTCTTCTGTCACTCACTCACATTTCACTACTTTGAAAGTTTTTGACTACAATTAGGAAAAACAATTCTTAATTCATTCGTCTTCGTCTGATTAGTCAAAAGTTGTATGTAAAGTTAGTGACAGTTGTGTTGTAATTATAATTTCCCATGTTGTACTCTAACGTTGGAATTACTCTTCTCTCTCTCTCATCCCCCCCCCCCCACACACACCGTTGATAATTAATCCTCATCATTTGAAGATACAAAATTTTCCAAATTTGCGTAACATGAAAATTCATCCCGTGTACATGTGTGTGTGTGGTGTGTTTGTGTGTGTGTGTATTCTGAATATTCTTGACTTGTGTATTTGAATTTGTAATTGGGAAAGTATGAGCTTCCGCAGAGTCAAATTGTGAATTCATGTGGACTCGCATGATGAGGAGAATCGTAAATAAAATATCTGTTGGAAAATGGGATACCCAAGCAACGTTGTTGGTTGTGGGGTCACACTCCATCCTATTTGACTTCTCTCTCTCTCCACCATGATACATATATTATTATTAGGAGGGGAAGTAATTAAATATTTTAATCTATGAGTCTAATACGTCGTTCAAGAGCTGTCTTCTAATTTTCCTCGTTCTATTAGCCACTCTAAAATTTGGGAGTGTGCAACTCCCCACACACACAAACACACACACACAACTCTCCTCACTCTGACTGCTGTGTGTGTGTATGTGTGTGTGTTATTTATGTGTGTCGGGAGATTCGCTTGAGATTTTGACGAATGTGTAATATAATTATTTTATTACCGCATAGGCGATTGAGTTGGTGTTGGGGTTTGTACCTTTCCTAGCTTAACTACCACAATCAACCAAAACACACCAAAAGTAGCGTGACTTGGCCTTTGTTACATAGGAATTCGTACAATTCAACAAAGTTGTGTTTACTCTTGTCTCCCTACACACACACACGTATAAACATACCTAGAATATACAGCACACAACACATCTCTCTCTGCTACCCTCGTCGTCGGGTCTTGATTAAATATGTAATGTGGGGACCGTAATTAAATGAAATATGTTGTGTGTGAGGAACAAATACTATTAGGACTGACCACTTTACACATACACAGTTCCACCATTACTTTTTTTACTAGGATCCGTGGAATTAATAATCCTCGTTGAACTGATCAATAATTATATTTCATTCATACGAGTACACATTTCACAAAAGAATTTTGACTATTTACTTCTCTGCGTTTATATTGCATTTCCTCCTTCCTTCCTGCTTGAAACTAAAGAATTGTAGTATTTAAAAAATTGCTGTCATTAGAAGAGCTAGCTAGAGCTAGAATTTCATAGAGTTGTTCCCCTTTTAATTATAGTTCTCCCTCTTTCCCTTTCTTTGAGAGTGAGTGTAGTGTGTGTGTGTGTCAATGTTTGTGTGTAGTCCATGCACACACGAGGAATAAACACGGAATTAAGACGAGTGTGTTTATACAGTATGTATACAAGTCTTTTTGCTACATGGAGCATGCCGCGTTTAATTACAGTCTTTTGACCGTATTAATTTTTTTTATTAAATAGGATGTAGGGAAAAAAATGTAAAACTGTGTGACTATCCAACCTATTACTATTCAAGGAAATGGAATGTTGACTGCATTTATAAACAATTTAAATGCATTCTCTCGTCTCTTAATGACTCGACTCACCGACCAAATTACGGATGGTACGAACACACACACGCATACCATATTTTCACTTTCAAAAAAATATGAAATTACAATTTTCTCATTATTAAGCTTGACTCTTCGGAAATGTTAATCCAAGAGAAAAGTAAACTTTTCAGGGAAAATATATTTGATCATGGATTATTAGATGCATACTTAAGTTCATGTGAAGGGAAAGAGGATGTGTAGTGTGTGTGTGAGATGGTGGGATGGTCAATGACGTAGTCAAGGTAAACACAGGTAGTCTATAATTTTTTTTGAAAATTTGGTAGTACGAAAGGAGACGAGAGCCGAGACACATAATATATATATTTAAAGTACACAGTCAGTTTTATTACTTTTATTACGTAATTGGATGAGCTGATATTAATGTGTACATAAATGCGTGTGTGTGGAGGGGGAGGGATATGAAATATCTGGATGGTGAAGTGGTGGAAGGATCTTTGCAGTGTAATGTACATAGGAAGAGAGAGAGAGAGAGTGAAGAGTGAATTGAGAAAAGCTGGGGTTCTGCAGCACAGTATAAAGCAAAGTTGATCCTAAAATATTGATCCAGTAGGGTCTGTGTACTATCTAGACCGCACATAACGCACGGAGACGCATTTTATTCAGCAAACACACACACGTATACTGGAGCACGAGCTTCGCCACCACCACACACACACACTATGCACTTTTAAGCATTGAACCCGTTTCCAGTTTTATATATTCCATGGAGACCGGGGAGTGAGTGAGTTTGTGTGTGTCTTTGCGATTCTCATATAGCGTATGACGTCCTTTGTGTGTCTATGTTTGTGTGTGTGTGTGTGTGTGTGTATGTGTATCTGTGTGGCTTAGTGGAGGGTGAGACGGTATAAAGAGTTTAAGTGGACCTGCTGCTTCTCTATCCAGCCACAGAAATATATACTCACTCTTGTACTACAATATGTACAATGAGAGATTGAAATTTTGGTACATCAGTAGTACAAGTTAATGGAAAAGCCCATGCGTGTTTGGGTCATCATGCCATTATTTTTTAAATTAATTAATTACTCTGTCAAATTTCAAATTGTTCTAAATAAAATTTAGCCAAATATAATGTAGACACACATTACGTAGTACGTACACGGAGGAGGGGAGGGGTGAGTTTAATGAGTCCACTTATGACATTGATGCAAGTACAGATACACCATTTAAATATACATTCCATTCAGTTTGTGTGATGTGGATGGGAATTACTCAATGACATTTTGACGGCTCTAAAATTTATGTATTTTAATTATTTTTTTTTTTTGCATCATCCATGATCATCTCAAATTTACACTAGGATGAATTGATTAGGTAATGAAAAATGTGGGACGAGTTCAGTCGAATTAATTAGTTTAGTTTTGTTGAGGGAATTTAAGGGAAGGTTTGCAGTGCAATAAACTATAGAATACACACACGTACACACACATGTGTGTGTCTGTGTATATATAAACAGGAGAGTGAGGAAGAGAGAGGGTTAAGTAACTAACATGTATTTCTAGCATCAACCTCAGCTTACATCTGTTATACCTTGATCCTACCATGTTCCTACAGTCTAGAGAAGATTAGTAATCGCCGAAAAAAAAACATTTACTTTAGCAGTGCAACGGTATGTCTTTAATGTGTGTGCCTGTATTTGTGGGTAGTGTGTGCTTTGAGAGAGGAGTAAAGGTGTAACATGTCTTTTGAATGAAAGGTTTTTCGATGCGATTCGATTCTGTCTTCCTTCCCCATGTCTCTATGTCCTATGGTTCAATCTACTCCTGAGGCTCTTCTTTTTTATACACCTCCCTCTACTACTCATTGTATTTGTCTATCTATACCTATATATACATACGAGCTGTGTGTGTACATGTGTATAAAAAACGTTGATTCAAATTGCTTCGATTTTGATCTGTAGATCGCATGAGAGAAGAGTCTCCTCCTTAAAAATATCACACACACACACTTAACTCACTCTATTTGTATGGACTCAATCTGTGAGCTGTGTGTGTGTGTAACGTTGAGTGATCGACGTTCCACGACGAAAGAGAGTACACATGTTTCACATAAGACTGCAGACACACACATGCACACAGAAACAAGAGCGAAAGACAGCAGGACTCTTTTATTATCATCGACTCGGGTTGGATCAATCTGAGGAAGGAATCTAGTCAACTAATAATAATAAGTTTCATCGTGTGTAATGTAATGTGTACTTTATACTGCCTCCAGTCTCCCCCCCCCCTTCCCTCTCTCTCTCTATCTCTGTCTCACACACACACACAACTGTTATCACTGACGTGATTTGTAGCCAGTGATGATTATTATTTGTTATGCATCACTCTTCACTGTTTCGTCTTGTTCACAACTTTGAAAATTTGCCTTGTCTTCTAACTGTTCAGAGGAAGGGTAATAGAACAACGTACTTGACGATTGCCCTGTGTCCTGACGTTAGTTAGTCATCGACTCTCCATCAAACAGAGAGATAGAGGGAAGAGAGGGAGGAGGAGAACAATGAAAAAAATCTGTATGCAACCGACGTTTGTGGATTCGATCAAACATCATAGTTGAACCAATTTTGAATAATATGATGGTTGAGAGAGAGAAAGAGGAGGAGAAGAAGGTCTGATGGACTTGAATGTAAAATTTCTCGTAATACTACGAGTACATGAATATTAATACGAGTGTGCTAGTCCACCACCACAATAACATGATCCGAGATGTACACAATTCTTTTTTAGGATTAAAATCCCATGTTATGTTGGGGAGGAGGGTGAGTGTGTGTCATTAGTTTGAGAGGTTAGGTTAAGGAGGAGGAGGGAAAGAGGCAACAAAGGAGCTTAGGAGAGTAAGTGAGGTTGATCCTGTTTGAACTTGGACGTTCTCACATTGGTTATTACCATTACATTAATGTGCCTTCCCTTCCTTACGACCTACGACCATGTACATACGTGTGTGCATGTGTGTGTGAGAGGAGATGAGACTTGTACCACGTGCCCCTCATTTAAGGATCCCCTTATTTTGAGGAGCGTGTGTGTTTGTGTGTGTGGTTCATTTTTGACACGATCCCCCTGACACATTTTTTTTTTTGAAAAATTCCATCCGCCTGCCACAAGGCTTGTGTGAAAATATAAACATTATCTCCCTCTCGTCCCTTGTATATATAGACATTGTTTTTTTTCTCTCTCTCTTTCTCTCTCTCTCTGAAACGAACACTACGTACACTTAATGAGCTTGGTGCATAACGTTAAGAGAAGGATAGTGTGTGGAAAAAATGAAATAAATGCTAATGCTCACTATCAGATTAAATTTTCCCCTTCTCTCTCTCTCTTTCTGGTCTTGACTTGATAATTTCCGAAGGCTGCAGGTAGGAAAAATAAGAGATGATTCGTCCGACTACGATTATGGCTAAAGGCGAAATCTTGACCTGACATCCTTTCATTCCCCATTGTATTTGCCTGTGAAAATCCAAAGGGGGGAAATTGATGAGCAATTTTTTGGGGGAAAAATCTGCGTGTGTACTTTTGTGTGTGTATGTGTGTGAGTGTGTGGGGCTAAAAATATTTTCTTGATATTGAGATAATTCATTTTTATATGAAAGGAATGAAGGAGAGGGCTTTTATGGGATTGAGGTATGGTATTTTATGTCTTTATTTTCACATGTACGGAAAATATTATGATTTTGATGGAAGGGGATGATTGGAGGACAGGTGAGACATGGCACGGATCTGATCAGAGATATCAATTCCCAAAGTAAGTGTGTGTGTGTGTTTGAGTGTATTTTTCTGTAAGAGTGAAGAGGTTTTAGTGAATGGATACTCTAGTGAGAAGGAGAAGGGACGAGGAGAGAGGGGAGGTGGATGGTAAAGGGCAGACAGTATTAAGGATGATGATGATGTGCGTGCACGGTGGACGGCATTTGTTAAGGTGGGTTGTATAAGATGATTGTGAATGATGAGCGTTCTTACTGTCAACTCAAACATCATGCAGGTTGCACATGGCTTCGACGGACTGTCTTGGAGAAGCCCCTCATCTTCCGAGTGTGTCTGACTGTGTGTGTGTGTCTGTGGAGTTAGAGGAGGAGGAGGAGAAGGGAGGGAAACGTGTTCGGGTAATAATACGAGTGAGACTCTCGTCTTTTCTGCGTGAGGAGTAATCAAGTTGTGAAATTGAATGTTTTTCCATGTTTTTTTGCCCCCAAGTTGTATCCAACAGAAATGTGGTTCAGTTTGAAAAGTTATCACACTTTTTGAGTTCAGGAGAGAGAAATTTCAGAAAATAAGGTTGTACATTGTACATGTACACACACACGTAATGTAGACACACAATAGTGTGTATTTCTTGAGTGTGACTAGGATAAACCTCGGATATTGAATTAGACAGAGGCCTCCCCCCATTTTTGGAGACTGTGGGCGACTTTTTTTGTGAATGACGTGCCCCTGTATATAATTGTGTAGATGTGTGTGTGTGGAAGGTATATATTTAAAAATGGAAAATTATTTTCCGACATGATCCATCCCGGCAGCAGCACTGGTTGCTGGGGATGGGAAGACTGACACAACACAATACAGAATACTTTTTTAGAATGATTGTGAAAGAAGAGCCTATCCCAAGAATGAATTTTATTTTTAGTTATTGTCACTCTCCACTCCTCCTCCTCTCCAAAATAGAAAGAGCTTTTGGACAAACACACACACACACTGAAAGAGACTGTGGATAATCCTCAACACATTGTACAAACATAGACATAGACACACACACGTATACAATGTATGGCGACGGCAGGGGAAGACTGAATATATTATTATTAAGTAAACAGGTCCATAATTTTCTACGGTTTCATTTACCATTGTACCACCGGCCGAAACAATTTTTTTCAGACTTGTCGGGGTCCAATTAGAGTAAAAAACCCGAAGGCGACCCCAGGAAACCCAATTTGGCTTCAGAAAAATTTTTTACAGATCACTTTCATGATTTTTTTCAAACACAAATTTTTTTCTTTTCGTCTTTTACGGTCATTACGCTACTCCGAGACCTCAATTAATCATTCTAAGCGTGTTCTTGATGTCCCAAAGTCATTTAAAAGTTAATATCTCGTCACCCCGAATTTCACAGATTTTTACAATATTTTTAACTTGGGTGCAAAAACGAGTTTAGATCG
The DNA here is from genome assembly GCA_009870185.1 of Pygmarrhopalites habei. Taxonomy (NCBI): domain Eukaryota; kingdom Metazoa; phylum Arthropoda; class Collembola; order Symphypleona; family Arrhopalitidae; genus Pygmarrhopalites; species Pygmarrhopalites habei. Next base: position 17,637 of record WJFB01002559.1, read on the forward strand.
ACTCTGCAAGTGGCTAATAGTGTTTCTACACTTAAGAAAGTATTTCTGGGTATTAAAAACTTTCTTCGAGTACAAAAATTACAAGCATCCACGTTAGTTTAAAATTTTATTTGAAAAAATATCTATAATGACGAATGGTGAAACGGTAATAGAGACATAAATTTATGGACATGTGTACTTAACCATACTAGTGTTACATAGTACATATGAGCATATTTTCCTCTGCGGACAAGTGGAACGGAGTTCCGCTTGAGAATTCGATGATTTAGAGAAGAATTTGTTTTTGCAAAAAATATCGGCGGTACAATGGCAAATGGAGTCATATAAATTGATGAACCTGTTTACTTATTAATAAGTAATTAATTATTAAGAATCTACAGCATTTGGACACTTTTAATTTGGACACTTGACATTAGGACACCTAACAATTGGACACCTAAGCAACTGGACACCTAGTTAATTGGACACCCAACAATTGGCCACTTTACAATTAGACACCCAACATTTGGTCACCTAGCAAGTCGATATTTTTTGTACAAGTATTTATACTTGCACAACACTCTTGTTCCCAATGCTAGTTTCCAAAATTAGTTTATTTATTTTTGGGTACAAAGTAGTATCAAAATAATAATCAATCGGCAACAGAAAATGCTCAATGGGAAGAACACGGAACAAATTCTACTCTATAAATTATTAAATAAGTATAATAAGGAATTTTAAATTACGATGATTTGAATGGGAATTAAAATCCGAAATTCGGATTCTGAAATTCAGGTCAACGGGTGGT
>WJFB01002560.1:0-18416 GCA_009870185.1 Pygmarrhopalites habei
GGGGTGCTATTTTATTTTTTTCCTCCACACACACACACGCACACACATACTCAGGATATATATGGTCCGTATGATGGAGGAGAGGACGATGTTTGATAGTTGGACTGGGCCTCGATAAGAGAGCCCAATCCTCTTAATGAAAATCATTCGTCTTTTTTTCTCCCTCTTCTTCTCTCGTTCCTTTTCCTCTTTCTTTCTTTTCACTCTCATTGAGCTTCCTTCTCTCTCCTCTCTCTTCTCTCTTCTTCTTCCCCAACAACTGAACAGACTAGTTTTCACTTATAAGTACTTTTTTTCCTTCAATTCAGCCATTGTTGATAGATTCGCTCGTAAGTGCATTAGATTGGTACATCTATCTTCCTATAAGAATAAATGAGCTCTTCTTCCACACAGGGAAAGCTCTTTAGCTCCTCAGTGCATCTTGTATGTACACACGCAAGGTAGGAAGGTAGAGTATATAACCCTTTTTCCTCCAATAATTATATTAGCTCATCTGTGAGTGTATGTGTGTGTGTGTGCTTGCTGTACGGTCCACCCAGTGATACCTTTCTTGGGTTTTTTCCCTTTGCTATACAAAAGAATAACTTCCAGTTCTTTCCCGCCCTCCTCCACCTCCTCCTCCTCTCTTATACACAAGGACTAATGTCAAGAGTTGGAGGCGATGGAATCGGAAGACAGATTTGCTTTCCTTCCTGTAGGAAAAAAACTATCCATCTATATACCCTTTTCCAATGTACCTATGCGTATGAGTGTAGGATTGTATAGACAAAGAAAGTGGGGAGTTTTTCTTGAGTTACCTTATTTCCCAACCTTCCATACACCATTCGAGGGAGAAACCAAAGCCAAGACAATGTAATCTACGTACATGTATGGAACAGTCACACATACCTACGTACATACTGTCGGTGTATACAGTATATACCTCGAACTGAACGTGTGTGCAAAATATACAAGTCTATCTTTCCCTCCTCTGCTCTCTATGAACTCTCCCCTTAAAGGATTAAGTCTTATTAGCAGAAAGAGTGGAAGGGAGAAGGAAAGCGGGGAAAGTCTGAGAAGGAAAACAGCTCGTAAAATTGCACTGTTCTCAACTAGGACGTGTGTGTGGACAGTGGCTCTTCAAAATAGAGGGAATTAGTTGATGTGCTTGTAGGGAAAGGGAGGAAGACTAGTACAAATACACACACACATTGAATTTTGCCACACCTCAAAATATTCTTTGTTGAGCCTTTTTTCCACTCAGTAGACACGGAACTCCATTTCTTAGCCTTTAATACACGAGAAATTTTAAGATGTAAATGTTTTTGAATTTTTAAAAGATTTTTCTTATGGATTAAAAAATAAATGATTTCTGAACCAGGGTTCAAGGTTCAAGGGTCACAGCCTTTGCACGTAGACAGGAACAATTGATATGTACTCAAGAGAAAGTCTTTTGACGAAGGAAGACTTCAAAGTTGACAAAGTTAAACTTGAGTGCGGACATGTTGTCATCATGTGATGGAAGGATGTTGAACACAAAAAAGGAGGAGAAAGAGGGTGGAGGTTCATCAATGGTCTTTTCATCCCAAATAAATTAAAGTAAACATGCGGGACTGGTCTGGAATGCCAAGTGAGTGTCAATATATAAATGTGTATTGAGGACATTCTCTTGGATGACGGAGGAAGAGGGGAAGCAAGTGTAAGTCCATGGTACAAGAACGTGATTTCCATGGCAAAGGTGTTCCTCCCTATTGTGTCTTCTTTGTATCCTTTAAATTCCCGCCACTCTCCTCTCTCCTTACCATGATATTCTGTTCCACATCCCAAATTTCACACTTTACTTTCTCCACAAAATAATGCAATGGATGGTTAGGAGATAAACCTCATAAAATGTTAAAATCCCACAAATCCCAAATCTTTCCATCCTTGACTTTCTCAACATGTTAACTATGAAGAAGGAGATGGTCAGTGAAAGTACCCCTCCGACACAATTTTTTCAAAATACTCTCTCTACACCCACACATTATGGTGAGGATGAAGAGACTGCAGTCTTGTGAAAGTGGATGGAAGATGAAAAATATCCGTTGGTCTCTGCTCCCTCGGTTGACTGCATATTTTAGAGTGGAGAAAGTAAAGAGAAAGTTACACATATACGTACAAATATGAACCCACGCACATCCTCCTCCAAAAATATGATGTTGGTTATTCGTAGAGGAGGAGGAGGAGGGTCGATGGAGGAGAGAGAGAGATGAGGCTCTTGAAAATGGAGACAAGTACAACGGAGTAGTTACTCATGTCAAGTCCCGGGTATTTCATGTACGCAGTGGGGTGTGTGTGTGAATTATATACCGTTCTGGTTGAAAATTATGCCCAGACGTTTAAATATCCCAGGTTTTCTTATATATAATTCAAGTATATATGTTAATATTGATTAAAGTTCCACCCTGTAATCTCTGAATTGTTTGCCGGGGGTATAAATTGTGTGTATACGGTACTTATTTGTTTGTGTGTCTGAGGAAAGGGTTTCATTCTCATGATTATCTATGAAAGTTGCGTTGGCTTTATTTTCTTTGTTTCTTCATGCATACAAATCGAGTGGCAGGATAATATCTTATTGTTAGCGCACCGACTGACTTGGCATTCCCACACACACATACACACATGTGTGTGTGGGTAATGCTACACTTTATACTGTATACTTGTATGCTATCGGCCTGTTGGGGTCGATGGCTATGTGGAATGATGGGAAGACATCAATGTGATATCCCTGTCTGCTGAGCAGGGAGCAGTAGAATAATATGGGAGAGAAAAGAGATGCTCTGTGGAGCCCTATAGTCGAATTTGAGAGATGGGAATAAATCAGATGTAAAGTATATCTTACAGTAATTGTGTCGGGATATTGTATACTTCATGAAAAATATTAATAATGGATTTTTTTTCTATATATTTTTTGCAGTCACTGGTGGATTTTGCTACGATCACTCCTTTGCAAGATGACTGTATCTCTCACGTTCCCATCGAAATTGTCTCCACTCTTCTGGACTCCGTAAGTTTTCTATCCATTTCATTCCATTCAGTTGACATCACATTGTAGAGTCTGGAACAATTTGTACAGTAATCAACCATCATTATTGTCCCCAAATACAAATTAATTCTATTAAACTAATATTCCTCCATTTCAATACACATAATGGAGGTCCCAGGAGACAGAGACAGAAAGCAGGGAGAAAGTGAAAGTATGGAAAAGTAACATTTGGGAGAAGGGGAAAAAATAGGGTAGTCCCCTTGGGCTGAACATATGTCAATTTTAACTAGAACTGTGACATTAATGCATTAATGTCTTGTCAAATGAATAAATCATGACGAAAGGGAAGGAGGAGCTTTATCTATGACCATGTGTCTACCTTACTTTCCCTTCTCCTCCCCCGGACACACACACCTTCTACGTGGGACAGTGTAGGTGTGTGTGTGTGTGTGTGGTGGGTGGATTGTGTGGTAATAGTATGTATACGCAGACACATTTTATGCATTCTAATCGTTCAGAAAAAGAAGAAAAAAGGCTGTAAGCAAAGCACACCATTCCAGGTTAGTTTCACTCCTTTTTTCTTCTTCTTTCTCAGGTAGACTCCTTTCTAGCTTAAAGTTTCAAGTCTCACATGAAAAATGACTTTACTGTTGCATGAAAAAGGAGAGAGAGAACCCAGGAGTAAGCCTTTGTGTCTTTTTTATATTCTCTTGTGGTTTTCTTTTTCCAAAACCTTTTTTTTGTGGGTACTTGGCCCTATCCAACGATAACCGCCATTTTTATTTCTCCCCCTTTAATGCAAAAGAAAAGAATTCTTTTTTTCTCCTTCTCTTCTTAGTTTATTTTCCTTGATCATAACTTAATGTGTGTCGAACAATAAAAGTTTCTCTCCTTTTTTTTCTTCTCCTCCTTTTCTCCAACTTTCTCCTTGTGTTTTTCTTTCTCTCTTTCGTTGTCTAGACTAAAATGGAAAAAACTGGATTAAAAATTGCGTATGACATTCTAAACTGGAGTCCCGGAGGAAGGAGCTCAATTATTCTTGCTAGTTTCGAAAATTCTGGGGAGAGAAAAGGAAAGAGAAAGGAGAGGAGGGAAAGTTAATTTAATTTTTAAATAAGAAATTATGTAGAGAGAGGAATTAGGGTAGAATTTTCCTTCTATTTTTTCCAATTAGTGAAAGTCCAAAATTATATACTACGGCAATATACTACATTAGTACATACATCTATGTGTATATATACACACATCATGGAGATCACAACCATTTTGGACACATTTTTTATAGTATTTTGATACGGGGTGTGGGAGGAGGAGGTGGAGAATGCGTGGGATAATGAGATGAACAGGAGTTGAGTCTTCATTATGGAGAAATATAATAATGATCCGTCCTGTCCCTTGATTATATACCTTTCTTTCTATACCATATTCAATTTCTTACACAAATACATATCTATGTGTATATAAAGGGAGAGAGAGTGACTGCATTGATTTTGTGTTGTACGAAATATGGCAAGGATTGCGTGTGTGTGTGAGTAGCTCATTAGACTAGTCACCAAGGCAAAGGAGGATGGAGACATTGAGGGTTGGCGAGGAGAGTTAATGCTCCTTCATAAAATAATGTGTGTGGATGTGTGTCATCTAATTGTGCTTTCCATTGTACCTCCTCCTCCTCCACCCCGACTCCGACTCCAAGTCGGAGAACAAAACTCGGAGAATTGGGAAGCCTATGATAATGGTCGGGTGAACTCAATAATTTTCCATAGACTTTCCCAGACCCCCTTTCCCTGACATACACATACACACACACGGTGGAGAGGGAGAGAAACGGGGAAGAAAAAGTGGAAGCAAATTTAAATGGAAAATGGTAGGGTTGTGCTAAAATAATTACTGTCATCACTGGTCCACAGTGGGATTCCACATCCATGCTTCATTTCTCCCTCCTCTCATCTTTTGTGTATGATTTTCCTGTCTGGATCCTCAATTGTGTGTGTGTCTGTTCTCAGAGTCTGTCTATTCTGTTGTTAATAGTCTACAGCATCCAAGACACCATCCATCTTCTTATTCTACTCCCTTCATTTTCATTGTAGAAACAACACGATCTCAGAACAGACCACATTTTGCTACATTTTCACTCTCCGTTTTAATATGTACAGTTCAATATTTTGACTTTACAAATTATTTCATCATCAAAATACGACCTGGATTTAGACAGCTGCTGACATTATCAAATAAAAAATTGTAATTGTCTTTAACTTTCATTTTAAACTATATACATTTACTGCGAAAATAATCTGCTAATTGAGATTTATTGACTGACAAAAATGCAGCAGCCTGTTTTTACTCCACATAATAATGTCATTCAGATAGCCATGTACACGACTTTCTCTCGTTTGTAAAAACCGCGGTGAATTCAGTCATTGTACTACATTAAACGTAGAAAGTGGTGTAAAAAATATACACTACAGTTTGAGAAGGAATCTCAAAAAATGTTTGCATAAACAACGTAGCCTTTTATTTCACATCTACAAGGACAAAATGCGTTCCCCTACTCACTATCTATGATGACAGGGATAAACTAAATAAGGAGTAAGTTGTATTTCAAAGGAGGACCGACTAAGCCTACAGGGAGAGTATCCAGAAAATAGACGCCCTACTGTCTTTTCTTTGTCACACAGACTGGAAATGTAGGCAGCCTTGATAGATGGGAATGAAGTTTAATTTGTCAAGCTGCGTCTAGTTGGCTTAGCTCCATCCTCCTCTCTCACTGTCTCTCCTCTATTCTATTTGGTTATGTCATCAAGACCATCCTCACGTCTAACAACTTCCTACACCGATCACCATATATCCTGACTAGACCCTAGTCATTGTATTGTTATCCCCTCCTCAACACACTACAGTGTCCCTCTTCCACACCCTCCTCAACAAATGTAGCTAAATGAACTACATACACACGACAGACGAGAGGTCCACGACTTCCCCTCAAAAAATCCAACCGTCCACAATTACACTAAAGAAGTCTTCAGAGTAAGCAGAGCTACACAATTCCACGCACACACACCATACACACACAGAGAGAGAAAAAGTGCTGATATATCTAGGTGAAAAAGAACATCCCATTGAATCCTTTCTCTCAAATGTGACTGTGCATTTTATACTTTCACTTTCTGCGACTACAACCCTTGCACACACTTCTCCTAAAAATTTCTAAAGGAAAAAAGTAAATAGCTCAACTACAAAAGTGAGAGAGAGAAAGTGAAAGAGAAAGTTACACTGATCTCGAATTTAATTACAAGGCAAGCGAGAGGGGAGAAAGAGAAAGCGCAGAGGAAGACAGTCAAAGGGTTCGTCAATTTCTCCTCACGTTCCACATCCTCCTCTTTCCTCCTCTTCTCTCCCATCCTCTGATATATCGACTAATCCCTCCGATTCTCTCTCTCTCTTGTCTTTTAACCCTTATTTTTTTACTTGACTGGCCATAGTCAACTTCACGACCTGGGCTATTCTTTACATGTATACATACGTCCATTCTTCGGCTCATCTTTCAACGGACATCCCAATTGTCAATTGTCTACTTCCTCCAATTTCTCTCCCTTTCTCTCTCTCTCTCTTCGCATATGTACGTAAATAGGAAAGATCATTTGTAACTTCCTTTCCAGCTGTAAAAATTGAAGTGTCAAGACACACACACCACATCAATCCTCTTTTATTTTTTCGAATCAAAGTTTTTCCATAAAAACTTTCTCCAATTGTAGATCACATTGAAGAGAATCCTCTCTGTCTCCGCTCAAAAGAATTTGAAATAGATCTCTTTTTTGAAAATGAACCGGAAATTTGTGAAATGTCGTGTGTGTGATGTCAATTAATGAATACATTTCCCCTCTTTTGTATTTTGTCACAGGCTGGAGATTTACTGGGGAAGATTCAAGCGGAAGAAGTGTTGGTGGCCTTGTCACCCCTCCTAGAGCGATCCCACCCACCGCCTTCCCTCTGTCGATTCTTCTCTCGCCACTGTCGGACCCGACCTCGCTGTCCACTCGTGGGTCAACTCTTCACACCCGTTGTTCGTCGAGCACTCAAGCATAATGTGGTAATAAACTGCAATACTTTCACCCTTCCTCCATCCTAGAAAGCTCACAGCAATACAAAATCCTTTCCCTTTTTTTACACATAAATACATGTACGTAGAGTACGCATACCTATGTGTACCACTCATGACCTTCATTCGTATCTCCATCTCCAGTCGGCAAGAGAGAAATTGGACTCCGGTAGGAGATAAATTCACTCTTTTCTGTACTCCAATTTTAACATGAGACTCACGATCAAAAGGAAAAGTCCTGCGTCCTATCAAAGTCTCAACTGCAAGTGTAGAGAAAGCGAAAGGGATAACGTAAAACCGTAATTTGAAAACCACCTTCGGTTTTAAATAAAATTCGAATCATTTTAAAAACCCGGATATTACCAGCAATATTTTTGATATTAGGGAATACTAGATATTGAGAGGGATAATTTGAAATTATCCAATTTAATACAATTTAAGAAGTTTAATCAAAAGGCATTTAAATTCAGGTTCTACGGTAGTTTGTCTTCTTTCCTTGGTAGTTTTGTTAGCTTTTTTGGAGGTTCAACTTCTCAGAGAGTGCAATAGAATGAATGGAAATGGAAAAAAAAATCTCCAAATTCAAAAAAAGTCGACTCTTCTCCAGAGTAGTGGTGTATCGAGACATAGAGACTTGGAAGAGAAGAAGGATTGAAACTGAAAAAAAAAGTTAAACTATTTTGCACTCTCTTCATTTCATTCGGCAGTTTGTCTTGGTTCAGAGGATTTTCTAATAATATAGTATAATATATAATTTATGTTCTCAACACTTTCTCCCTCACACATTTTTTTCTTATCTATTTCGATTCCTCCATCCTCTCTGTTCAGAGCTCTACCCAACTCCTCTTCTGGTTTGACAATGTGAAAGTGGGGAAAGGGGAAGAGTTTGGACAGAGAGAGAGAGAGAGAAAACTGAGAAATATAATTGTAAATTTATATATATACCGATGCATATGATATTTTATAGAGTAAGTAGATAGTCTCTTGTATTTGCATTGGTTTTTTTCCTTCTTTGGGGTTTGCATCGAACCGATAACAGAGAGAAAGAGAAACTTTCACTGGCCCCTAACTTAGGTCTCGACATAAGCTTTGGTGGCATGTCATGCGGCATACTCCTCTTCTCGGAGTGTGTCTGTGTAGGGGAAAGTAAAATGGCAAAGAAATGCAAGATAGCATTCTACAAAGTATCAGTGTAGCACACACACGTGATACGTGTGTGTGTCTGTAGGTCATACTTTTGAATTTTTTTGGAAGATAGGGTATAGACAGATAGAGAGGGGGAGAAAGGGTGGGTTCATGATGGGAAAAAAGTATAATATATTCATGGGGAAATTCACGAGAGAGAAAGTTCAAGTCAAGATTTCTCTGGTGAGTTGGAGTGTCCCTCGAAAACTATTCTCGAATCCATATTGTCATCATTTACATGTACGTCGAGTGGCTGCTGTGTCATGAATAATTTCTCTCCATGATTTCCTTGCTCTTTCTTCCCCCAAAAACCGCCACTCAAAATTTACCTTGTGCGTGTGCTATGTGAGTGTGTGTGTGAGTGTGGACGGTGAGTTGCTACTTGAGATTTAATAGGGAACTTTCTCTCTCCCTCTCTCTCTATACTTGACTTGACTATGTGTGTACCATGTGCAACGTAAGCCAGTCAGTCGAAGAGGTTTGTATTATTGGAGAATTATTTCACAAAGTTTCCCCCTTTGTATTCTTTAATAAAATAATAGTACTTACAACTTTCCCTGTATCCACCTTCCTATTATCCCTATGCTCTTCTGTACACACAGCAATATATGTCCGTACAAAAATACTACACCACTAAACATACTACAGGGAAAGAGCTCTCTCGAGAAAGAAAAAAATACATTCATTTTGTGGGTACACTGAACCCACAAACACAAAATACTTGGAAAATCCAAATGGAAAATAATAACAATTTTTTCTGTGGATCTTTGGATGAGTTGGAAAAGGAATTTAAACAAATATCACGTGACTCGTATGATATTTCCATAAATTTTGACAGAAAATGTATTCAGAGAACATTCGTCCAGGAGGACAAAAAAAACATTTCGATATGTATCATAAACTGAGCTGCTTGAGTCTGTCTTGTCATGTCAAGTGAGGTTTTTTTTGATGTTGTGACCTCTGTGCGATTGAATTTGTTGAGACTACATTATATTTGATAAAAGTGGAGGAGGGGCGGATTGAAAGAATGAGGAATTGGACATCAAGGGTATTGAAAATGTTCATAATGTACAGCGTACATTCTCCCTCTTTCATATTTTGATAAAAGAAGAATGGCTGTATCAACTTTCTCCTCTCTTTCTAAATGGTTTGAGTGTACTATGAGTGTATAGACAATTTTTTTTATCTAAATGGGACAAAGGGAGGAGACGAAGAATAATAATTTTCCTTCCCTTTGTATTGTCAGTTAAGCGTTTCGCATCTTTTCTCTCTGAGACTCTCTCTCTCATTCACCATTTTTTTTGTTCCCACATCACCGCATCCCTCCTACCCTCTCTCTTTCTCTCTCTTCGCAATTTCTCTCTTTTAAGATATTTTTTTATATATAAAAAATGGTGAAGGGAGGGACGTAAAGGATGGGAAATTAAGAAAAGTCTGGAGTCTTCCTTTTCCCTTTTTTTGGAAGAAAGGGGAAAATACTCGGAAGATACAAAGTGGCAAGTATAAATCACATGGTTAAGCTTGGTGACTTCTGTCATATAATCGTAAGTTGGAGTCAGGGCTATTTTGTCCTCAGAGCTACTTTCTCCTTCTTTTCTCTCCTTGAAAACTTGTCCTCCCTCCCTTCCCCTCTCTTCTCTCGCTTTCTCTCTGTAAACTTTGATCATATTGGCTTTTTACATGTATAATCTGTACTCGAGTACATACATACACAGCCTTTTTTGTTCACATGTTTTCTGAACCAAACTTCACACACACACACAGACACCAGTGTGCGTGTGTTTGTGTTTTGTTGAGGGAGATTTTAACTATGAATTATGAAGGTTCACAGGAGATAGGCGGGGTTTGTGCAAATGTCACTGAGAAAGAATCTCTAATCCATTTAAAAGATTAATTTATGGAGGACAAAAATGTCTCTTGTTAAATGATAAACTAAAATTTCAAAACTTGGACCCTTTCTCTTGAACCATATTAAAAATAAAAATATTTGTTGATTAGTACTTTCTGCGTGATTAATTCTGAATTGTTAAACGACATACATTACGCTTAGGTGTCAAAGGATCTCTTCGCCCCTTTCTTCTCCTTCACTCAATGAGGATAATTGTGAATGTCCTTCCTATACAGTAGTTCGTGTGTAATACCCAAGCATTGAGTTTTCGTTGAAAAGATAACTGAGATTTGTTCGGAAAATTTGCCAGACTAGAAGTAGAAAGTAAAGAAAGAGACTTGATGTTTTTGGAGGAAGAAGAAAAAGATGGGTTATTATTACTATTGGATAGAGAAACGTATGGTTGACTTCGAAAGGATAATCCTTGAAGAATGATGACGTAGCAGGGAAAGGAGGAGGAGGAGGAGGAGAAACAGGAGGAAGATTGCGATGGATGTTTAATGTGAATCTTATGGACAGCTGTGATTCGAATAAGGAGTAGATTTTTCATTTTTTGATCATGTAGGGTCCACCCGGGTAATTTTTTTTGTTTTCTACTTACCACTTTGTTTATACATACAATTATAAAATTTACTTTCTAACTATTCACCACATCCTGGATCCTGCATTTTCCTTTTGAAAATTAAGAGTGAAAGTTTTTTGAGTGCAACATAAATAAATGAATAGACTAAATAATTTTTTAATTTGTCACGTGATTAATAAGAAATACTAAAGTCATAGATAGCTTAACATATTATTAGTACAACAAATGTGGAAAAATCAAAAAATTTGTTGAAAACCAATTATAATCAGAATAACCCCGTGTTACCCTACCTATCCAGAACACGGCCGTCAGTACACAACACACAAACACTTTTTTGTCTTTCCCAAACTCTCTGTCTCTCCTTTATTTTTTGTTCCACTCGAAAGATACTTGAGATGTGGAGGGAATGGGAAGAGTAAAAAGTTGTGAGTGAGAGTGAGAGAGTGTGTGTGTTTTCGGAATTGTGTATCCACAATAGACCTTCCGAATATTCCATCACAACAACATTGCTTCCAACTGACAAAATCTCTTCAGCTCAGCCATAAAAGTAGAAAGCTTTTCCAAATATGATGAGAAGATCAAGTACAAAAAAATAGTCCGTATACTGTAACTGCACTCTCTCTCCACATAGCATCTATCTGATAAAAAATAACTTTCTCCTCTCACTCCTTTCTCCCTCCCTCCTTCCTTTGTAGAGTGCAGGCCAGGAGGAATTCATCTCACTTTCCTCCTTTTTTATGTGAAAATTATCATCCTATAATCTTCTCTCTATTTCTCTATAGTGCATAACTATAAAGCGACACACAGAGAAAAGTTGACTCCAATTTTCACACGAGTCTTCACTTTTCCATAATCGACCAGAATCTTCTCAAAAAATTTTTTCGTCTCTTTTCAAAAGATGAGAAAAAAACAACAGAAGAAAAATTACACAAAAATCCCCCACAGCCCAGGATCTGTTCGGACGATCAAGGAGGCAAAATCATTAACTCTCTCTCAGTCCACCATAAAGAACCTGACACAAAAAAAGAGGACGGACATTATCCCCTCCCACATTATCATGGGTATAGAACAGAGTGGACGGGTGAGTTTGAGGTCATCTTTTCATAAACTTTCTCTCTCCATCCTTCTCATGTCAGTAAAATAATAATGATAAATCTGAATCATGGAGAGAGGAGGAGAAGGGATGATGGATGTGAGGGATCATTCAGACTCTTCGATGTAAAGATTGTCTTTTTATTTATCGCACACTCACTCACACTCTCTCCTCTTCTCTTATTTATGTATCTCTTCATTTTACCCAAAGATCCCAGATATAGTGAGTGGCTGAACATATGTACGTGTTTGTGTGGATATATATTTTACCTGTCTGATTGGTTGGAAGGATTGCCAGGAGGACGGATTGGAGTGGTGGGACTGGGAAGAAGAGGAGTGAAGGATAATAGTAATATTTTGTTCTGTGTGTGTGTGTGTGTGGCTGATAGTTATCGTTCCGGTTTTGTGGTCGGGGTGTCATGCTTAGGTGAAAGGTTCGGTCAAATGGAATGGAATGGAATGAGCTAGGATTTCCGCCACAAAAGAAATACAAGGGATGAGTTGTGTGTGTGTTTTCATATGGAGCAAAACTCGGCCACGGATGATGGATGGTCACTCATGAGACTGTTTTTTTACTTCAGAAAAGACGAGAGAGAGAGTTTCGGTTCACGGAAGCTCACCAGCAAGCAGTCAAACCACCGCACCAACTCCTATTCTTCCCTGACTTGAACACAAACGGAAAACAAACACACACACAATTTACCTAGTGACCATAAGTAGTATAAATATAAAGAGTTTGTTTTTTGTCTGATTTTTTCCAAGCTCAGAGTTATGGCCACTCGCCACACCTCACATCATATGGTACAGGCAACCATTTTTTTCCAAATTTCCATGCCAGAGTCTGGAACAAATGTATGTGAATGTGAAAGATGTGAGAGATGGAGTTTTGTGAAGTTAGAGTAGATCAAAATTAAAATATAAAAGAGGAAAAACATAAATCATGTGTCTGGCTCCCACTCCTTCCTCTCCTTCTCTTGAAAGGACACAATAAATAAGAAAGGCGTCAATTTTGTCGCTATCAAAAATCCATGGCTGTCGTCATTGTCCCGTTATGACTGTGTGTGTGTGTGACGGAGAGAGTGAAGGAGAGAGATATTCCTTTTAGAAGTCTGAGGAATTTGATTGGGTGTTGGTGTGGGATGATTTCCTATTCAGAGGATTATGAAAAGAGGAGGAATTTACAAGTTGTCGAATATTTTAATCATACTGACAAACGGACGGACGGAAAGTCGAGGGCATACAATACAAGAATAAGCTGAAGAAGGATGACTGTGGGTGTGGAGAGCGAGGATACAAAATAATATATATTTCCGCATCACTCTCCTCTTTACAGTAACAAAAGAGTTAATTTGTTCGTAAAGCACTGAGACTAAATTGCCTTCTTTTGTCTGTCTAATGAGAACTTTTGTTCTCTCTCTCTCCCTCTCTCTCTTTCTCCTGCCAAAGAAAGTTGGGATGAAATCTTGCCTATATCCCTCCCAGTCCAAATACACACACGCACATACACAGACTCTCCACACCATTAACTGTGATACAAATGTGTACAATTCACATATAGGAAGCCAGAGCGAGGGAGTGTGTGTGTGTTCAGTGAATTTTACACTGACTTCTGCTCTGTACATTTCTTTAGAAAGAGTATATGTATTGTATTCATTCCAGTCTATATAATATTAATTATATGGCCTCCTCCCTTTTCACAGTCTTTTCAAGACTTTCTCTCTTTTCCCCCGTGGTCACTGTCACACAGGAGAATCTCCTTTTCAAACTCACGCATTATACTCACAGAAACTCATATAAAATAAAATTTCAGCTCCCCATCACATTACAATCCACCTCTCATCCTTTATTCCACAATTTTGTTTCTCATCTCTATACTTTGACTTTCTCTCTCTCCATATTTCCTGTTTTAACTCCTCAATTTTACCATATTAACTTTGCACTGTCTAATCTCAATTTAATTAATTGCACAACAGGACAAAAACCCTCTTCTCGTTACTCTATTTCCTTTCTCTTTCACTCTCCGTGAAACTTTCCCAAACTTTTAAATTGAATTCACAAGTTGCGTGAATGACCAATGAATGTTTTCTTTTCTCTCACTTTCCCTCTCTCTCTCTCTAGATCACCCCACAAATAAAACCCACAGCTGTTTTTTTACTTCACCAGTAACAAATGATTTGAACAGCTCTTGAATGTCAATTGGGAGGTTAAGAAAACAAAAAACTCCGTCCCTCTCAGGAATGGTGTTCAATATGTCAATAATCAATCAGGGCTGTGACTACAGTACGGAGTAGAGAAAAGAGCCAGGGAGGAAGGAGAAAGTGGAGATTTATGGGAGGACCAAGATTCCACCTTCATGCTGATCTCAAAGAAAGAGAGAAAGGAGAGAGAGAGGGAGGAAGAGGGAGAGTGAAAGCAGGAGGCAGAAGAGAAAGTGTGTGAGTGAAGACTTGTAGAGGTTTCGCATCTGTCACGTAGTTTATTGACGCTCAAGCCCATGCATGCATGACGCCCATTATTTATGACTGGTGGGTGAGTATTGTGAGTGAATTTTGAAAATGTAACCTTCTCGCCCGTTTTCCTCCTTCTCTCTCTCTCTTCTCTCTTTTGGTGGAGAAAGCGTAGGATATTCAGTGCATGGTGATCATATATGGGTACAGAGTTGGGGGGATGTGTGTGTGTACGTGAGAGTATTATGGAGAGTGCAAGTGGTACTTTGGCTCTGGTTCTGGTTCTAAATAAATTTATCGTCTTATAGTTGTCTTGTCATGTGGTGGTGACGGTAAAGCTGCTCTTTTCCCCTCTCTTCCTCTCCCTCTCTCTCTCTTCTTTTCTCCAATGAAATTTCCTTTTGGAATCCGTCCTCTCCTTTCTTTCTCTGCCTCTGTCCAAGTTTGTGGCATAAAGCATTTATATAAAAGCCCCGCACACTCCAAACGCACAACTTGTTCCAGTTATGAAATATCCTCATTCATCAAATGCGACAGTTTGTGCACTACACACACACAGATGAAGAGAAAGAGGAGAGAGGAAGGCTGAGAACTCCTCCCTCCCAATACTTGAACCATAACCAAGACATTTACTCCCCAAAAACTGTTCTTCACTTCCTATTCCAGAAGGAAGTGGACAGAGAATATTTTCTCTGTACGTAAGAACTGGAATAGTTTGAATTAACAATTCTCCCAACACACACACACACACCCTACCCCTTCCTCACTCCCACTACATTATCCAACTATAAACATTTGTAATAATAAAAAATATCCTCATATAAAGACACACCATTCATGATGGTGCATAAGCAAATAGAGAAAGAGAGAAAGAAAAACTTTCCACTTGACAGTCCGAAGGAATTGACTCGCAAATAAAATTTATTGTGTCAATTTAATCCTTATCCCCAGTCGATGTACTGTGGAGTAATCCACATCGATATCCTTATTATTATCTACTCCCATTCTGAATATGAAATTTTGGAAGAGTACAAATAGACTGCTATTTCCTTTAACACATTTCCCGATTATTTACACTGCTCTTTACCCCTTTCTCTGTTTTCTGTTCCTTCACATTTCCTGGAGTGGGCGGAGAGGGACTTTGTAAATAAACATTTGGCTGTGTACCTTATATCTAATTGTATATATAGCCCACACACCTTGTGCGGATGAGTGTGTGTGGGTGTAAATGTGTGTGTGGAGGGGGTAATGTAAATATCTATTTTAATGGTTGAAAGCCAAAGTGGGTTGTACCATTTAAGTGGTTTGAGTAATATCTCATGTATGAGAAAATTGTATGCATTTCTTTATCTCTCACTCTTCACTGTCAGTTGCTTAAGCAGGATTTTTGACGATGGGGTCGTAGGAGTGGAGAAAGAGAAAGTGAGAGGGAAGAAAGGTAATAGCGAAAAAATTATTCTCTGACTGTTACAACTTATATCAGTTGTAATAGGGGGAATGGCTTTCCAGTGACAGGCAATAAGTTAATGTTTGTTGTGCCTCCTCCTCTTCGTTTTCATCCAGAGTTACAGGTATCCATCTGAGTACATACGTGCAGCACACACACTTATGCATGGAGTTGAGCTGTGTATTAGATTCCTCACAAAACTCCCTTCTATTTATTGTATGCATAATTAAAGAGCTTGTTTTCCACTTCCCTCACTCCCCATCAACTATTTGTTTTCTCCTAACCTCTGCTCACTTTCCCTACTTTCTCCCTCCTTCATTTATCCACTCTCCCTCTCAATCCTTGCGTACACTTTTGTGGAAAACAAAGTTTCAGCCAAGCTTATTACTAGGGCTCACCAACAAGAAAGGGACACGGCCCTTCGTCTTCTTCCTCCATCCCTGTTTTTTGAAGAGTTGAGCTTTGAGCACTTTGTGCTCTCTCCAAAACTAAATCTTCTCTTGTAAATGGAGTCTTTCTCTCTCGTTATTTTTAGGTTGGAGAGAAGGATGCAGTGAAATGTACAATGGACTGTAATGGTAGGGAGAGAAGGAAACCAATAAATCTAGAGTTGAAAATCCATTTCCCTCTGTCATTCCTCTTCAATTCTTCACACACACACACACTTCCTCTTCCAGTGCTCAGCTCCATCTTTTTCTGAAATATTACTCCGACTCTCTACTCCTCATTTCATTCCCATGGTTTTTTCCTGTTTATTTTGTGTGGGAGAAAGAGGTGCCAAAATAGGAAGGAGCTAGTCAAACTTCATCTATTTCCAATTCAAATATTTCCAAGTATGGAACACTCATCAGTCCTCAGACAGTGCACATTAACCGTGTGTGTATGTGTTAGGAACTGTGGTGGGCATTCTGCTTGGAAAAAATTGAATAAAGGAAGGAAGGAAGAGAAATTGAAAGATCTCAACCGGCTACATTATATGCCATCAAATGTTGAATGTTTAACTCTCTCATTCTCTGCTACGTTCAATATCAGTCAAAGAGAAAGTATTTTTCTCTTTTACACTCACAAATTCTACATACACACATGAAAGGAAGGTCAAAGGTAAAACTACAGAGGAAACAGGTCTAGGTCATTAAAATGGCACATATCTCAATTTTCCCCTGTCCACAGTCCCTTCTCAGCCATGACATATGAAGTGAAAGGCAATTAAAAGATTTGTCCTCTCTAATAAAAATACAATGGAAGTAATGGAATTGTAATCACACGGAGAAAGCTGGAGAGAAAGTTCAGTAGTAAATATGAGAAGAGGACGCTGATGCAAAAAAGCCTCAGCAGAATTCCAGCTCCTCTATATGAAGTTAAAAATAAATTAGGAGTGGCCGAGATGTGTGTAGGGGAAGGTTAGAGTTAAATTGTGTGTGCATGTGAAGGGAGGGAGAGAGAGAAAGCACACGGCAGTGGTGATGGAGGAAATGAGAATAAAATGACATGGAATTATGCTAAGCTGCATACTAATAATAATATTTAACTGTGTGCCTAAATTGGAATCTTTCCTCCTCCCGTCAGCCACGGAAAATCTGAATGAATAAATTTCAACTTTCTCTTTCCCTGCACTCACTTTCACCATCCTTCACCATCTTTTACTCAGAACGGACTATTTTTGTACGATATTACATCCACTTTCACTCGGGTCCTCATTTCCACTTTGACTCCGAGTGATACGGTAGAAGAGAAAGGGAAAGAAGAATTGTAATGAGATGATGGGAAACAACTTAAAAAAGGTTCCCTACAAATAGAAAGGGTACAACCCCGAGAAAGGTTCTACCAGCCTTTTCAGTCGCAAATAGAAAAACAGAAGCCTTCTCTTGACTGACAGTCGGGAATCCATATCAAAATTTTGTAGTCGAATAAAATTGGTTAATTTTCTCTAATCTCCCTCGTCACTCCTGAGCAACTGTATTTGTCCGTATGACAAAATAACCAATTTTTAATTTACCTTTTAAACTTCCCTCTCCTCCTCACCATATGTCCTTGTCCTTGTAATTGCATAAAGTTCTGATTCTCCTCTTTGTCTCTACAACATGATTTAATTGTAACTCACAAGTGACTAACCATCTTTTCCAAACGATTCAATTAATACCAACCCCTTCATAGTTGTAATAAATTGTGCACTTCCAAATTACTGACAATTAAAACACACATGCAGGGGTCGTGTCCTCCGTTGAAATTGGCATTCATTTCCTTCCCCAGTTTTTGAGTCTTTCCAATCAAAAAGTGTCAATATATCGTTAAATAACTGTCCAAATATATACCACACACTCCGATTCGGAGAAAGGAGCATTAACTTTCCGTTTTCAAAGGAGGAAATACAGTGAAAGGAAGTGAAAGTGTGTGTGTGTGTGTTTGTGTGGTGACGATGCTATTGACAAACATGCAATTTAATTCTGGCTAATGATCAAGGAGTGTGGCATTCAAAATGTCACTTAGGTCTTCGCCGTACTATTCACGGACAGTGAGTTATGTCCATCGTATAAATACGTAAATAAATAAATGTACCCGGTTACTCTCCGTCATATTCACACACTCTAGAAATTAATACGAAAGGAGGGTAGTGTACCGTAAATGACCAATTAGAACCCGGGTGGGGCCGGTGAGGAGCATACCCTATGTTTTA